>QTSX02002418.1:0-84895 GCA_014839935.2 Entomophthora muscae
AGATAATTAATCAATTTCTTATTCATTATTACCTCTGGCTTCAGAGGAGGAATTGTCTTGATCTGAGAGGTGTTGACATAGTTAAGCAATCCCACCTTGTAGTGTAGTCACCTGATTAGTCAGGATGATGATACAAGGATCCAGTACAGTCTCTGCTGGAGGAATATTAAAGGTAGATGCCTGTTGACAAGTGTTTGCCATTAGTTTGGCTATGGTCTCCCAGATCTTAGCTTTAAATCCAGAGGGGCTTTCAGCGGGTGGCGCAGGTGGCACCATCTCTACAGAGGCTAACTTGTTGTCAACATAAGTCTGAACTTGAAATAGGGTATTGCCTAAATTTGCCTTGTACAAGCCATATTTTTGTTGCAATCTATGGCCCCAACTATCCACACTGAACCACACTAATTCTAGCTGTGTATTGGTATGCTCTTGAATTTGGTTGAGTTTGTCTACTAAGGTCTCAAAGTGTTGTCAGTATCCTAGAATAGTGTATTTGATCTGCCCTCACCAGACAACATTATGCTCATCTATTTCACACAACCACTCTCTAATGTATCCAGGGAGGGAGGAGCGTGTTTAGTAATGAGGTCAGGTATTCTTGGGAGGCCAATGAATCACATTGATTGTCTGAAATGCAAGCAAAGAGACTGTGAGTCCATTATTGATAGACCATGTTCTGAGCGTAATTGTTGGTTACCACAGACACCACAGCAGTCAGGAGTTGATTCTGGGATCCCAATGCTAGTTGATGGTGGACCAAGGCAGGCTGGATTAACTGGTTTACCAGCACACCAATGGTTTTTATAGATTTCATCAGACTAGTGGGAGGCCAAAATCTAACAGGAAGGAGTACAAGTCTTGGAAGGTGTAATCTGGACTGAGACCAGGAATTGTATGCATGACTATTGTATCAGTATGGAGGAGGGAGCAAGCAGCAGCACAAGCTTATTGATAGTTCAAGGAGAAATCTGGGAGAGGGGCTCATGAGGGCCCAGGCAATAGCACCATTACCATAGGTGTTTTTGGGGAGCTGGTAATATCCTCTTCAAGAGGGGGACTCAAAACTTTAGAAAATTTGGGTACTTCTGTAACAATAGAAGAAGGACCAGATAATGTGTGGGGAACAGAGTAACTGAGGGGCTGGCAGCTCCTGTAAGTAGCACCATTTTATTGTGTTTGGCTCTTGGGGACAACATCCAAGAGAACACAGCGGGAACCTTTATCACAAAAGTTTTGAGGTTTAAAGCTAGCCTTGGGTTAGCCTTCAGGGCAAAATTAAGGGCATGTACATTAATTTCCTGGAATACACAAAGAAGAGTTCCTTTTGGTAAAAAGGAAGAGAAAAGTTTGAAGATTATAAAATCCAACAAAAATGGCGGATAAACTTGTCTTTATTAGGATAAATGATTCTACTTAAATAGTAGACTGGTTACATTGATCATTCATTGAGTAGACATTGTAGCTGATGAGGGCATCTCTAACTGAAATTGTACCAGGATCAGTCAAGTGCAGGTAGGATAATCCAGAATTAGGGTACATTGATGTTGACCCATTTAAGGAAGGTGAAAAAACTCTGAAATCAAAAGCAGCTCCAACCAAGTCTTTGCAAGTATAAATATTTTAAGGCCATATCAAAATATTACAAATGGTGCAAATTCCAACATGCCTCATATGAATCATGATTGGATTATAATACATTTGGTTCAACCCTAATCTATTTCACTTGTTGTACCAAGTCATTGTGTTTGTAATTTTTAACTACATTGTTTGATGTTTGATATAATTTTGTATTTTATGCTAGTGATTTTACACTTCTTGTTTTACATTTTGCCAGGTCACAAAAAATACTTAAAAAATTTGCTATCTGAAACTTGCCTGGCTTAGATTCTGCTTAAATCTGAGTCTATTTGTTAAAATCTGAGTTATTTTTGCTTGGTGCCATAGCTGTGAAGCTACTGCATACAGAAGAGCTCATTTAGCAAGGAACTAAATGTAAAAATCACCCAAGCAACCAATTGATTCCAAAAAGAATTTCCTAACTATTCACATATGCTAAATGACTCAAAACCCAAACAATTAGTTATTAGTACAGAAGCAAATTTTTCTCTTTAACAAGAAAAAATTATCCAAGAAATGAACATTACTTAAATTATATAAATTAGTAAAGGCACCAATCTGCAGACCTTAGTCCTTTCAATTGCACTTGCAGGATGCAGCTTTCTGAATGCCTTTTTGCAGCCAGGAGTAAATTATCAAAACATGTCCTCTTGTCAGAAATATCCCTGATATCAACAAACCCCCATCAATATTTGCTACATGTCTAATAAGAAAAAGCATTCAATTATTGGCAGCATTTTTCCCTGATTTATAAAACTGCCACAAAAAACAAAAGTGCTGAAAATGATTTTAAAATTAAAAATGGGCCTATTTGTACCCCCAACTCTGCTGTCCCACCCACCCTATCACTCAGCCCACCCACTCTCTCCCTCACACCTGTTAGCCTGGGGCCCACTGCCTAGTCAGAAACACCTGGGGCAACCCTGGGTTCCCTAAATTAATAAAATTCCCTAATTGGGAATCCCAAAATATAAATTCTCCAAGGTTGCTCCCTCTCCATGTGTGCTGCCCAATTGGGCAATTACCCAAATCCAGAGTCCTCTAATCCCTCAATATGATAATAAATGATAACCCAAATTCAGTAACTGAATTTGGGTGCATTAAAAAGGTCTATTCCAACCCAGGTAAAGACATTTTGGGCACTGGCGAAAGAATAATACATATCAACTTCCAGAACTACCTCAGAAAGAGAATTCAGGCTAGAACCAAACTTTTGGAAGTACATCCAGTGCTTTAACCTGTTCCTGCCCCACATTCAGATCACTATATAATAAATATTCATTACTTGGTGATATTTTGTGCTATCATTGAGTGAAATTATCCTCAATAGTATAACATAAAACATTTTAACTTGCTTTACTACTAAATTAATTCTTGACACTAAGCTTTATCACCCCTTCCCAGGATAGAAGATGAAACACCTCATCTTCTTTGCTGTCATAACATCATGGCTAGAAATTGGGGACTATTAAACCATCTTTAAACTTTTTTGGCCCACATCATTTACTACAGAGGAGACATACTATGAGAAGCCAGCACAGCTTAACGCTTCCTGTCAAACCTCTGGAATAATGTAATGGATTTGACCATTATTCCCCTTTGTTGATTGGTTAGACAGCCAATTGCCATTTAGCTGGTTTGGTTGTAGAGGCATCAACTTACCTTTCCTCTGGGATTTGGCTAATTGGTACACTTGTGATTACCCCAAAGATTGATCCTGATCCAAGATTGTCCGCTCATTGAACCTAAGCAAACAGGCTTGATTCCCCGGACTACAATCATAGAACGTTGTATAGCCAATAGGATGGAATGATCAAGAACATTAATGCATGATGATTGATGCCAAATATTTGCACCTGTATATACCTCAAATTCTAAGACCAATATAGAAGGTTGTTCAGAAGAATAATACATGATGCAAAAATCCAGTAGACAGGGTAACTAGACTTGCACATGCATAAACTGGAAACAAGATGCTGCCAGCACGCTGGTGAAGTAAGCTGAGGCCTGGTAATCTATTGAAGTCCCATGCCAGACTGGCATGGCTGCCTAGCTCTTAGGGCTGAAACTAGCAGTCTGGGGAACAGATAGAGTGACTAGTAAGAGTTAGATGCATCAGATAACTATCTGGTAAGAGGGCCTATCCACCCTATATAAAGTGCTCTCCTAACTAGGGATTGAGAAGAGAAAAAATATCACCCTTGAATTAGAGATTGAAGATCTCTAAGTATAGTATCACTACTAGCCAACGCCTAGTATTCAGTTGTATCCAGATAGAGAAAGCTGTTGTCTATCTGCAGAACTGTGTTTCTTCTCCTACAGCCTTAGGACTCCGCCAAGCTGTAGCCATATCCACAAGACCCAATTAGTAGCTATAGACTGTTGCCATACAGTCCCCTATCAATACATATAATACAAGGTCACTTAATAAAAGTAATACCTCAAGATCCCAAAATCTTGACAGTGGTGCTCATTACAAATATTAGCAGCCATCAGAGTCAAGTCAACATGCTGCCTTGCCTCTTTCCCACCCCAGCTTTGTTGATAAGTATGGGGGGTTGTATGGGCACTAGTGACACCAAAAGAGACACTGGTCTCTGCCTGGCAATCACGCCACACAGAGCTGTTGAGCTCCAGGATGACTGCCTTCACTTGGACCCCGCCAATGCCCCAGGACTGCACCAACCTTGCCAGTATTCTTTAGAAGAGGTCTGCGCCATGCTATGTGTACTCCTACATGGTTGTTGACACAAAGGGGCCCAACAGGAAGCAGAATTCACTCTGTTTAGTTATAATCTGGATGCTGCCAACCTCTGGACTGCTTATTTTTAGTACCAGGAGGCTAACAGCATGCAGATCAGCCAGCTTCTGAACAAGGAAAAGGGGCAAGTCAAAGACTTCCTCTCTTACTTTGTTCACCCAAGCATTAAGCACTTGCAGCAACTTGTTGCAAGACAAAGCTTGAAGCTCACAGAGCTAGGGGCTAGCCGCAATGAATTGCAGGAAGTCCATTTAGCCACCATTAATAAGTTGAACACCAGCTTTGACTTATTACAGGGTATCCTTAGAAACCTGTTTGAAACCAAAAACCATGCCCACTTCAGAGTGGATGAGATTGTACAACAATTCAACTCTCAGGTTGGGCACATTGTTTCCAACTGCTTCAAAAGCACTGGCATCACTCCACAGTGGATCACCAACGTGACAGACCACTGTATTAGCCTAACTCAAAGGGTTGGCGTGTTGGCCAAACATGCAACACAAGATGGAGAGACTCCTGATAAAAAAGCTCTACGCTGCATAATGGATAACACTGATGAGAGAAGTACCAAATGGTATAACAAATTGGTGGTATACGTTAATAAGCTGGCAAATAAGCTTGAAATCCTGAGAAATGAGAAGTTCCCTACCCTGTTGGGCATTTCTTCCCAGGAGCTTACCTCTGACCCTCAAAATTGTTGCCTATACTACAACACTTATGTGGATAACAAAAATAATTTTTGGGAGACCATCAAAAGTGTACGGCAATTGGCCAGCTTGCTGTACAAGGATCTTGAGTCTGCACGCAAACAAATTGCCCACTTGGAGGAAGGACTCATGAAGGACAAGCAATGCCAGGGTACACTTACTTCTACGGTCCTTATGCTGGAGGAAAATCAGAGTAACCTACTGGAACAGCTGATACAAGAACAAGCAGCTAGAAAGGAGATGGAGCTCAAATTTGCTACAAGACTAAGCAAGCTTGAGGCGCAGGCTTGCAGAGCAGGCAGCAGCAGCTCTGGACAAGGCCTGTCTCCCCTTCCAGCCTCTTCCTTGGAAAGGCAGATACTTCTTCTCCTGACTAATTCCATGAAGTAGGATCTGATTGTGAGAGTAATGGCTCTCAGTACACACGTAGTGTACCCATGGGAGTTGTGGCACTGCCCCCTCTCACACCAATGACCTCCACCAAGCTTCCTTCTATTCCTGCCAGAAGACCAATGGCCACCCCCATAGAAGAAACCCTGGTGCCCAACCACAAGTTCAAGCCATTGAAATTACCCAAATTTGATTTTAATGGAAACATCATAACATTCATATGGCTATTTGAGATGTCCATGAGAGGGTCATCAGACCACATGAAGGCCACTACTCTCATCAATGCCCTGGACCCCGCCAGCCTAGACGTCATCATGCCTCACCTATCACAAGAAGAGTGGACATACACAGACACCAAACAGGCGGTCATTGACAAATTCAGCAGCAAGACAAAACTTCAGGCCAGAAAGGCGGAGTTTAGCAATATTTCTTTCAAGAAATACAAGACTGTCTCTGAATTTGCCAATTGTTTCTACCACAAGGCACAGATTCTCCTTGGAGCCAGGGTACTTTCCAATTTAGATTACCGCATTTTTCATGAATGCTTCTTTAAACATTCTTGACAAAAATTTACCTTTGTTTAGAGAGGCAGAATTGTTTGCCCTTTTATTTGCTTCTGAGTCTTCTAAAGGGAATGGGTTGGTAAGTAATATCTGCTCTTTATTACCTCTTGTTTTAAAGCCAGAAATGGCTTCTGAGCCACTGTTGTCAGCAACAAAATTCAAACCCAGGCCATTTTTCAACTTGGTTGATATAGATCTACCTAAAAAAAACGTTAATTCAACTTCAAACCAATCATTACCTCTCAAACTGGTCTCTATCCAATCAATGGTCAACAACAATGATTCAAATTGTTTAGGATCCATGCCCGGTGATGTTGGCAGTAATGGTGAAGCAGGTGACATTCTGTGTCAGGTTTTGGGTCCTTTGGTGGTCTCTACTTCTGTTGTGCCGTCAATTTCACTTTTGGCCCTCCAGTTTCTGTGGGGTCGAGCTCCTACCAGCCAAAGCTTTGCCAGAGAATGAAGTGTTAAGTTAAGGAAAATATAGTACCTTGCTAATAAAGAGTTGAAAACCATAAGGAAATAAGTTATAATTCTCAGTTTTGAAGGTTCCAACTGCCAAATCTCCATCAATTATCCATTTTATCTCCATTTTATCTCCAACTTTCCCAAACTCCTTTTCCTATATTATTTCTTCTATCATGCTATAAAAAGCTGGTAAGCTCCATTTTAGTATTTGTTCAATCAATAAAGTCTATGTTCACCCAAGTGATTGTGTTGCTAATCTTTTATTTGACTTAAACCTCTAAATTTCCAAAACCATGAAATTACCCAAGACTCCTCCTATTGAGTGGCTTGGGTATAAATGGTTACTCTGGATATTCCTGACTATGACGGTGCTCACCAGCATTTCTATAGGCTCACACGCTGATTTGGGTACAATGCCAGAGTCTCAGTTCCTTGACAGCTCCTGGCGCCGTGTGATTCCAGGTGTCTGATATACCGCAACTCCTCTCTCCAACAATCCACCTGTCCAGGAAGAAACCAAGTTTTATGGTTCCACCACCCAGGTTAACAAGCCTCAAGTGTTCCGTCCATTGGCTTCAGCATTTTTATTTTGTTATCTAGGAGTGTACTTCTTCTTGGGGTGTTTTAATCCCCTGCTAGACAGGTACCAGCTCCTTGGAGAGTTATTCCATCTAGGAATGGTCTCCTTCCCTGTGGGATCCCTGGTGACGGGATTGAATCCCTCTGCAATCATTCACCACCTAGGGAGTTTATCCCCTAGAGGGTGGGTGCCTGACAGCATTACTATGAGCAGAGCCTTACAGCCGTATTGTGAGCTTGCCAACGTAATGTTCCCAGTACTTGACCAGTCCAATGACACGCAGAGAATTAATAGCTACCTCAGCAGACTTGGGTCCCAGTTCAAAGCACCTAACAAGGGACAGTCAGGTAAAATTTTTAACAACTTTAAGGAACGCTCCCAAACCCCCAAACCAACTGAGTCCACTTCAGACGCAGATAAGCCAAAAGAAGAAAACAAATCCTATCAAAATTTGGGCAACTGCAATAAGTGTGGAAAGAGAGGTCACTTTGCAGCAGGCTGTTGAGAAGGAAAGCCTAGTCCTGCTTCTGTCAATGTGGTCACAGTAGCCAAACCTGCAGAACAGGGAAAAAGGAAGGCAGGCCAGTAACAGAATATACTGGTCCCGCCAATCCCCCTCCCTATTCCAAAAGATCCCAATTGAGGAACAGCCATCCAGCCCTCAGAGGTTAGCCCTACAGTCTTCATGCCTGCCTGCAAGGAGGCAACACCTACCCTGGCAAAATCCACGGACACATCCATGGCCAGCAACCAGCTCCTTCCTGATCTCTTACTACCAGAAAAAGACTTCAAGGAGGACTCTATCCATAAGCTAGTAGCAGACAACCTGTATGTGATCCCCACCTGAGGGAGAGGCTGCTCCAGGAAAATTGACGCCAATGCAATAGAGGCTGTCTCAAAGCCCTACGCCGCTTAAGTTCAGGAGGTATGTACTGGTTCTAACCTAAACATGTCCTGCAACCTGCCGCCACTGAAAGGTGTACAGTCCTTCATGCCACTGGAGACCATAGAAGCCAACTTCCCTGAGATTGGCCAGAACCTCTGTCAGTATTTTGATACCCCGGGACCACTGGGTATCCATCTATTAAACCTCCAATCCAAATCTTATACCAAATGTACTTATGCTGATATTTCTGTGAATAAGGTAAAAGTACAGGCCATTATAGATAGTGGGGCCCCCATCAATATAGCCTCAACCCGCCTGGTGAAAAGATTGGGTCCGGCTCCAGACGTGGCCCACTCCAAGGTCTATGGTACTGCTGGCATACATTTTACTACTTCAGTCAGAGAATACAGTTCACTGCCAATGAGATTTGGTTCAATTGCAGTTTCTTTGCCTGCTGTGGTCTTGCCCAGTCAGAACTATGATATACTGATTGGGACGGCATTCCTTTGCAAATATGGGGTAAAGCTAGACATGGAAGTAGATACATGACGCTGCTCAGCCAGACAATCCCACTGTACTACTCTAAGGAGAATATGCCATTAAAGGAAACTAAAAGCATCCACCTGGCATACAAGGACAGAGTAGTAGCAGTACCCTATTATATCAAGGGTAAAAAGGGCAAGTGGCTGCCTACGCAAATAAAGGAGCACAAAGGCATTTCCCTCTGGTTGAGGTCAACCTTCACGCTAAGAAGCAGCACCCAGATGGTCATCAACTCTGGGTTAACCCTAGACATACCTGAAGGAATCTACAGGGAGATCCATCAGCCTTGGAGCTGCTCCTGTTTTGAACCATGTGTTGCCCCTGGAATCATCATTCCTGGGCAACAGGAAATTCATGTTCTTTTGGCTAACTTACAAGAATTTGACCTAAAAATTAAGAAGCACCAGGTAGTTGCCTTTGTACACCTCCTCCCTGTCATTGAGATAGAGGACTTCCATTGCATAGGTGACTTCTCCAACATGGGGCTTCCAGACCAGGTTGAAGCCTCTGCCTATGCAACTACTCCCTTGGCTGACCTATTGTCCTTGTGAGAGGAAAAACGCAAGAAGGCCAGCGCGCTTTTTGAAAAATATTGCTGCATTATGGAGTAGAAAATTTTGATCTAGGATGTGCCACAGATGTCACCCATCACATCAACACTGGTGACCAGAAACCTATTTGCCTACGTTCTATCAGAAGGTCCAAGGCCAGCAAGGAGGTAGTGAGCAAGGAGATCAAAGAGCTTTTGGATAGAGGCATGCTAGTTCCATCTAAGAGCCCTTGGGCTTCCCCTATGCTCATAGTCAAGAAGAAAGACAGTAGCAACAGGGTTGTAATTGACTACCCATGGCTCAACTTGATAACAAAGAAGGGTGTGTACCCTCTCCCATGAATTAATGATGCACGTGATTGTCTAGGTGGAGCCAAGTATTTCTCTGCCATGGACCTAATTTCTGGATACTGGCAAATTGAGTTGCTGCCTGAAGAACAGGAGAAGTGCACAATAATAACCTCTCAAGGGTTATTTCAGCCAACATGCATGCCCCAGGGTCTTTGTAACGCCCCAGCCACATTCCAACAAGCTATGGATTCAATTCTTGGAGACCCTAAGTTGTCCTGTGTCCTGGTATACTTGGATGACATTAACGTATTTTCCAGGACTTTCAATGAACATCTGGATCATCTAGAGGCTGTATTCAAACAACTGGCTGACGCCAATCTGAAGATAAAGCCTTGCAAGTGCCAGTTAAGCAAATATCAACTTGAATACCTTGGCTTTGCTGTAGACACAACTGGACTTTGCCCTCAACCTGCAAAGGTTGAAGCAATCACAAATATGAAGCAACCAGAGAACAATAGATATATACAAGTCTTCCTGGGGATGATTGGCTACTACTGACGCTTTATTCTGAACTTCTCCTGCACTGGCAAGCCACTGTTTGACCTCCTTAATAATGGAACTACCTTTGAATAGACAACATCATGCCAGACTGCCTTTGATTCTCTTAGAACTTGTCTTTCATCCAGCCCTGTTCTGATGTATCCAGACTTCAACAAGCCATTTATTTTCCACACTGATGCATTGTTATCAGCACTGGGAGCAGTGCTATCCCAGCACAACAATCAAGGAGCTGAGCATCCTGTAGCCTATGCCAGCAGGTCCCTTAATGTCCATAAGCAAAACTACACTGTTACAGAAAGAGAGTGTCTCACCGTAATATATGCCTATAAGCAGTTTAGGGTATACCTGCAAGGTGTACAATTCAATGTGGTAACAGACCATGCCAGCCTCAGTTGGCTTCAGAATCTCAGAGAGCCCAAAAAACACCTTGCCAGATAGGCACTGAAACTCCAAGCCTTTGACTACAAGATAGTCCACCGCCCTGGAGCCGGCCACCAAAATGCCAACTGTTTATCCCGCCTACCCACTGTAGCACTGGTATCCTCCCAAGCAGACAACATGTATGACAAAATGGTAAAAGCCACATTTGACAATGAACCAGAGGAATTCCAGGCCATTCTGAGGGAGCTTAGAAAGGACTGCCAAGTAGAGAACAATAAACTCTATAAATATCACAAAGGTAAAAACTACTTATTCCCTTGACTGTCAGATAGGCCCAAAATCATACTCACTGCCCACAAGGCAGTAGGCCATGGGGGATTCCAGAAAATTGTTGCTTAGCTACAACTCCACTAAAATTGGGAGTCTCTTCTGTTTGACGTCAAAGAGACTCTCAACTGCTGCTCCAAATGCCAGAATTAGAAACTATTTGTGGCCTGCCACCAGTACAAGAAGGTGGAACCAAAATTTGCTTGGCAAACTGTAAGCATAGACGTTTTAGGTCCTCTCCCAATGTGCGTAGGACGCCTCTGATACATCATAGTGGCCATTGACTACTTAACCAAATGGGTCAAAGCCAAGTCACTGCAGCAATTAAGCGCCAATTCAACTGCCACCTTCATCTTAGAGTGCATCATCCATCAACATGGTTGTCCCCAGTTCATCCTCACAGACAACGGCACCAATTTCACCGCCAATGTCATTCCCAAGCTGAACAAGCTCATGGGCGTGAGGGGAGTATCTCCACCCCATACCACCCTGAGTCAAATGGTATGGTGGAGAGAGTGAATGGAACATTAGTCCCCATCCTGAGAAAATTAGCAGATACTCATACCTCAGAATGGTACCTGTTCCTGCCTGCTGTGGTCTTTGCCTACAACATTTCCATCCACAGCACCACTAGTTTTTTGCCCTTCCAGCTAGTATATGGATGCCACCCTGCCATTCCTCCAATCCTGTACTCTGCCATGGGCAATCCCAAAGATATGACTTATCAGCAGTACCTAACTAATTTAGCTGAGACGCTGATCAAGCTTCAAGCTGAAGCTTGATCAGAAATCTCCCTGTCTAGAACAAAGGGCCAGATAGCCGACAACACAAAGTGCTGTCCTTTGATGGAATTCAAAGTGGGAAGCTGGGTTTATACCACAACAAGGTTTTGGGTTGATCCTAAAATTTGAATAGCTTATGGAAGGGTCCTTTTGAGGTTATAGAAAAAACCTCACAGGACACATATACTATTAAGAATCTGGCAGACAGGCAACTCATAAATTGAGTACACGTCAGATTTCTTAAGCCCTTCTTTTCTATGCCTAATATTAGCAGCAATTAAAACTTACAAATTATATACAAAAGCTAAAAATGTGATTGTATAGATAGGTGTTTATTAAAAGGCTAAGGGTTGCCTTCTTGGTATTCTGAGTCCTCTTCATCTTTGTTGTCCTCATCCTGGTCCTCTTCAGTTTCTTCATTGTTGCTAGAGTCTTGGCTCACTGGAGTTTGATGCTCCACCACCTTCTCTTGTGACTGCTTAGACAGGCGCCGTCTTCCTGACTGAGCCATGCTACAAACAGGAACAAAAGGAAAAGTATGCCCTCTAACAAAGAAGAAGGTAGCAACCTTCAGCCAAAATCTGTGAACTGCAATCAGCTGTTGCAAGTACTGGACCAGCAGAAGGGGAATGGAGGTTTGCTGGGCGTCCAGCTGCCAAAGCCTGGCATCTAAAGGAAAGCAGCACAAAAGGACCATGCAGTCAAGCATGAAGTCAGAGATATACCAATAGATATGTGGCAAGGGAGCTTGGATCCCACCTATCTTATTACAGTACTTTTCCCAGTGCTCTGCCATGTCATCAAATGTCCCCATGGGCAGACAAAGGTCTGGGGTCAAGAGTAGGTCCCCACATAAGGCCATCCCCCAAAGAGCCAACTTCTTATTGCTGCAATGCAGTGCCTCCCAGGCCCTTCTGGTGGCTCAGCAAATTTGGCTATCCTGCGCATTGGAGTTTTCAACTCCCAAGAAACTATATACTTCAGGAAAGGGATCCAAGGGGAGGATCCAGCATTTTAACACCTCAAGGCCAAAGTCAAGAATAAACCCCAAGATTGGCATATCCACTGCCCTTACAGTCACTGGGTCTGCTAATAGATCCATCAATTCCTGTAAGATATCCTGTCGTGAAGACAAGTCATCTAATGCATAGAACCCACTGGCAGTACTCTGGATTTGTTTCTTCAAGTCCAGCCAAGGACGCTTCTGTGTCACCACAAAGAGGAACAGAGGAATAATATCCTCACCCAGGAACAGATCTTTTATGGAGAAGCCTGCCTCCCCCAGACAGAATTGAGTAAACACAGATTCTTGTGTTCCCCTGAAGGCATTGTATTGGTCCTGGGCTGGTGTTGCATCTACCTCCTGCCCCTCAGTTGCCTGGCTGGAATCCTGAGTAGCCTGCTTGGGTGATTGCTCCTTGATGGGTCCTTCTATAGGAAATTTCCCAGAAGTAGTTGCAGAAGTCCCCTCTGACTGCTCACTGCCTTCCTGGGCATCCAATTGAAAGGGGTCTTCCAACCCAGTAAACACTGATTCTGAGCCACCATCTCAAAGCCCTTGAATCAACGCCCGTCTGGCCTTAAGCAAAAGGCTGTAGAAAACCTTGCGCTCCTCCTCTGACATTTCAGCAATGTATTGTCTAGTGTCTGTCTTGCTAGTTTAAATTGAGTAGTTTGAAGTGTTATCCATATGCATGAAGTCTCTGATCTGGAGCAGAATATATGGTCAAGTCTAGCAGGGGGAAATGTCAACCCTCCAGAATAATGTAATAGACTTGACCATTGTTCCCCTTTTTTGATTGGCTAGACAGCCAATTGTCATTTAGCTGGTTCAATTGTAGAGGCATCAACTTACCTTGCCTCTGGGATTTGGCTAATTGGTACACTTATGATTACCCCAAAGATTGATCCTGATCCAAGATTGTCCGCTCATTGAACCTAAGCAAACAGGCTTGATTCCCCGGGCTACAATCATAGAACGTTGTATAGCCAATAGAATGGAATGATCAAGAACATTAATGCATGATGATTGATGCCAAATATTTGCACCTGTATATACCTCAAATTCTAAGACCAATATAGAAGGTTGTTCAGAAGAATAATACATGATGCAAAAACCCAGTAGACAGGGTAACTAGACTTGCACATGCATAAACTGGAAACAAGATGCTGCCAGCACGCTGGTGAAGCAAGCTGAGGCCTGGTAATCTATTGAAGTCCCATGCCAGACCAACATGGCTTCCTAGCTCTGGGGGCTGAAACTAGCAGTCTGGGGAACAGATAGACTGACTAGTAAGAGTTAGATGCGTCAGATAACTATATGGCAAGAGGGCCTATCCACCTTATATAAAGTGCTCTCCTAACTAGAGATTGAGCAGAGAAAAAATATCACCCTTGGATTAGAGATTGAAGATCTCTAATTATAGTATCACTACTAGCCAACGCCTAGTAGTCAGTTGTATCCAGATAGAGCAAGATGTTGTCTATATGCAGAACTGTGTTTCTTCTCCTACAGCCTTAGGACTCCGCCAAGCTGTAGCCATATCTACAAGACCCAATTGGTAGCTATAGACTGTCACCATACAGTCCCCTATCAACACATACAATACAATATCACTTAATAAAAGTAATACCTCAAGGCACCAAAATCTTGACACTTCCTATATGAACTCCTGGTCCACATTGGTGTCACCCCATTCCACAAAATCCTTAGCATCTATCAGGGCCCAGTAGTTCTTGACAGGTTTCCATAGGAAACGGCTTACACAGATTTAATATAAACTTTTCAAATTCAACTAAATTCAACTTTATTTTATTGGGCTAAACTAAGAATGATCACAAGGGGATCACTGTGAGCAATATCTTTATATATGATTTCATTAGATTCTTTAGAATCTTCCTAAATCTTCTAGACAGTCTTAGGGACTCTGCTGGTGGCATCAGGCTGGGGTTTTGGGGCATCTTCTGAACAGCATGACTCATGTTTCTTTTGAAAAATCCCGCACATTGGGCTTTGCATCCGTATTTTGTCTATAATTAGCACAGATCAACTCTCCTGGTGTTTGGCTTCAAAATGCGTGTTTGGATGTCCAACTCCGTCCAGTGGATGCTGAGTTATGCTCAAATTAAGATTTGCATCAATTCTTGTGCCTTGGTTGCATATTTTTGTCATTTTGCACTGGTTAGGGAGTTTGGCTGGTGGCCAAACTTTAAGAAGCCATAACTCATTGTCTAGAGCATCTAGGAGAGTCATTAAAATAGCATTAGGATTGTGGAGAACAGTAGAGTTTTCCCAAAGCATTTCTGTAACACAAGAGGTGTTAGGGCGTTTCCTGACAGCATCTTACAACATCACCCACTATGTTCTTACATACTTCACCAGTAATTTTGGAAGATTTAACATTCATACAAAGGTATATTATTGGATATTGATTATATATCTAATCATTACCTCTTTGAAGAGATTTTAAGTGACCAACTTGATCCCATACCTTGATAAAGTACTTTTCTAAATTTTGGGTTGTTACATCCTTGGTATGATAAATCACAATGCATCGTAATATACTCATGTCACTACTTAAAATCTTTACTTTTCTTATGAGCAATTTTTTTAACAATATTCCCAATAAATAATCTTTAGACATATTTTCCTAGCGTTAAGTAATTAATTAAAATTAACCAGACTACTTTTTTAGGGTTAAATTTTCTATAACTTTTTCTAAAATAACTTGTGTATTCTTTTCCTTTAATTATGCAAATTTAGACCTCTCTAATACTAAAACACCCCAGCAAGAATCTGTATATACTTTGGCTTGATAAAAATATGTTCCATGTTGTCTCCATACCTCATATATTGAGCCCTCTAGTTTCCCAAATATTTTGATCCAATGCACCTTGGTGAATCTTGGTGTATACCATATTATACTTTCTCTGTAGACAGTTCTCTCCTGACATGGATAGTAACATATTAGTTGGTGTTTTCTTCCCCCAGAAAAGAAATAATCAAGAGTATCAGGCTCAGAAACAGCTCCTTCAGAAGTTAGAAATTTGAAACCAAGCCATTGATAACACATGAGTTGTGAAAGAACATGTGGAAATTCCATCAAAATCTCTGAATTTTGGTTCTACATACTTTAAAACTAAAAAACAGTTGATTTGGGCTTTTTAACTCCAAAGTTAGTTTCTAACATCACTTGTTTTTTATCATCTTTGAAGGCTTGGTAACAAAACCATCCCTGAACACATCATCACCACCTTCAAGCAGCATATTAACTGTAAAAACTAAGGGACTACAGTGGTAGTTCAATAAACCATTATTAGAATTTAGTGAATTTTTTATTTTTCAGTTTTAACTTTATTGAAATGGATCTTTTGATGGCTTAAGTCCCCCTAAGATTTCTTGTAGCACACAGTGTTGATCTTATGGTTTCTGCAGCCTATGTTATTTTCAATGAGCACTCCAATGTTGAAATTGAGAAAATTTTGAACTAGCTTAGAAAGTTCTCTACTTCAAAAACTAATTTCCACTTCACAATAATTTAAATTACTACCATTTCCATTATTTTTCTTTGTGTGTGCCCTTTTTATGTCTCTGCTTAGAGTTTTTAGTCTTATAATTTCAACCCTAAAATTTTGCTGGCTGCTGATGTGTTTTGTGTTTTAATTTTCTATTCCAAACTTTATCAATACAGTTGAAATTTTTAGAGATTTCACCATGACATCCCCCTTCTTGGGAAGATTTAGATTGTGAGGACACCTGTTAAACCGCAACTGTGGTAAGTTTGACTCCCTTAAACTCAACTCCCTGGTACTCAACAAAGTATCAAGTACCAGGGAGTTGAGTGCCACATATGTGAATATAATAGTATTTTTGGCTTAACCAATTTTAAGCTAATTTTTTCTAGTAATTTAGGGGTTTGAAACCAAAAACCAAGGTTAAATTTACTTGAACTTGACTCCATTTAATAATTTGGTTAGCTAAAATACCAATTTAAAGGGCAATTTATAAGTAAATTTACTAATAGAAATGAAAAAACCTATGTTTGATACTCTAAACCAAAAAGTGACCAGTTTGACACTTTTTAAGCAAAATTTTAATTTTATTAATAAAATACATATACGCTTATATAAAATTTATTATTTACTATTATATTTTTATTATTAGTGTCTATTATTGTTTATTAGGCTCCCAAGCATCACTATACTGAATTTAGTGGCATAGACATTAATCAAATACCCCACTTGTCTTACATTATGTCATTCCCGGGTTTTTGGATTAAGTGGTGCCACATAAATTAAGCCCAATTTATTAAGAGATTTCATATGTAATTTATACAAAACTAAAACTTGACATCTTCTTTGTTTGACTATATCCTCTTGACACCCAATTGGTTTTGGATTTAACTAATCAAAGGCTTGGAATTAAGGCTAAATTAATATGTGACGCACTATGAGCGCCACTCAACACTCACCCACTTGACCCTTTGACTTGGGGATTAGTACAGAGAGCTTATTAAAGTTTTAACCAACACTATGGTAAATAATTCACTCCAAGCTCCTCTTAGCATACCTTAACCACTAATAAACACATTTCCACTCATTTACTTTTTTAACTTATGTTGTATTTTTTTAATTTTTGAGCATATGATACTGCCTTGCTTTTGGGTTAACTTTCAAACCCATTTTAAATTTAAGCAAGTTTTATATGTAAAAAAGATAGTAAACTTGATGTTTCTGCTTAACTCTGGCATACTTGACAGTGAGAATTCAGCTTTTCCTGGCTGATTGACAGTGCCAAACTCAACACTTTACTATGTTTTGAATTTTTAACTCTCAATAAAACAAAATTCCACATAATTATTTTTTTATTTTTTTGCAATTATAATCTACTACTTTTTCTGCTGCTCTCCATATAAATTTCATATATATTTTTGATTTTTAATTGTACTTTTATATTGATTTAGCACTGATGTTATGCTGAACCTAACATATTTGATGCTTCATCATAAATTCACTTAATTTCTATGTTTTATCCTTTATATCTGTACTTTAAGTTTCTATTTTGCTTCTATTTACTTTTTATGTTTTTTTCTTGATAAATAAAACTTTATTTTCATACTTTTCATTGAACTTTTACTTTGCTTTACCTCTGTGTTTCATATCTTTCACACTATTTTATTTACAAAACTAACCTTTTCTTTAGACAAAATCAAACAAGAACAGTCAACAGCCCAAGCGCCAAGCCTCCAAGGGCTCCAATGAAAATTCCTCCACTCCCAAGCGTGCCAAGAAGCCTGCAAAGGCAAAGTCTCCAACCCCATCTCCACCTACTCCTCCCCCCTCCACCCTCATCTTCTACATCCCCTTCACCTTCCCCCAAAAATTCCTCCCCCAATAAATCTGATGGTGATCTTACCAACCACTCCTTTTACCACTCAGAGGCCAACTGCAAGCCTGCCAAGGAGAAATATACCAAGAAGTCAAAGGCTGCCAAGGAGCCCATCTCTTCTTCTGGTAAGAAAAAGGAGGCATCCAAGCTGCCTCAAAGAACCCTTCTCCTCCCCCACCTGATGGCTCTTTCCCCCCTCCCTCATCTGATCCCCAAGATGAGCTGGAGGAGTACTCCAAGAAGTTCAAAGTTTCTGGTCATGCGGCTTGGGATCCACTGGCCATCCACAATATCTGTAATGTGGACAGAGAGTTTAAAGTCCCCAAGCGCCTCCCCCATTACTTCCCAATCATGTCCGTAAAGGGCAGCCCTGGCTATGTTGCTGACAATTACATTTTTAATTGTAACAATCAAAAGCGCCAAACCAAGAGCAAGTACTTTGTCTGTGAGGATAAGACTTGTGGGGCCCAGCTAAACACCAAGGACTGGGTGCAAGTAACAGCAGAGAAGGGGGAGCACACATGTGAGCCCCCAATCATTTAATAATCTGGATGTTAAAATGGTACCTTGTTTAAGTAATACCCACCTCCTCTCACCTCTGGGCTTCTCATCTGGCCATAAAGGCTTTGCAACATCTCAAACCCAACAATCTCAAGTTAGTGCCAACTCAAGAGCAGTTGGTTAAGTTCATAATCAATAAGCGTATTGCCGCCAATCCCCCCTCCCCCCAAGGCTTTGGATGTCCTCCTGGAGCTTACGCTCACCCACAAGCTCAAGCAGCTTCCAAGTGGGGAGCGCTTCCTCCTCCATGACAACAGGCCTGCTGCCAAGGACCGCATAATCTGCTACTCAACTCAGCAGAACCTGATGAAGTTGAAAAGGGCGTCAACCTGGCTAGTTGATAGTACCTTAGCCACTTGCCTTGGATGTCAAGCAGCTCTGGATGGTCCATGCCCAAATTGGCATCTGGGTGATTCCACCTGCGTTCTTTCTTCTTCCTGGGGTCACCAAGGCCATTTATACACATGCGTTCACAATCCTCTGCCATGAAATTGCCCTCCTTCCTCCTGTCAACAATGACAAATCCAAGAAGACTCCCCCCCACACCTGTGCCAACCACCTGCCTCTGACAAGGACCAGGCCACCCTGGACTCGGAGGAAAAGGCAAGGCTAAGAGCTCTTGGGCCTCACATGTGCATCATGGACTTTGAGCCTGCTCAGTTCAATGCATTTGAGCAGCTGTTCATTGGGGAGGTGCAGGGGTGCCACTTCCACTTCCACCAAGCAGTTGCTTGTAACGTGCAGGCCCACATCAAGCTTAGTAGGTTGAGCTGGAGGGATACTTTGGACACCTGCAAATTTGTGCTGGCACAATTCAGTGCCTTGGGTTTTTTAAAGCCAGAGCACACTGCGCAGGGGTTTGAGGTGCTCTCAAAGGATTCCTACATACTGAAGCACCTGGAGTTCAAGCCTTTCTTCAAGTACTTTGAGCCCCAGTGGATTGGGAAGGTTGTCACACAGAGGCAAGGCAAGGCTTGCGCCAAGGCCAGCTGGAATGTGTACCAGGCAGCTGTTAACGGGGAGCTGAAGACCACTTTGGTATTAGAGGCTTATCACAAGCATCTTAAAGCCAACTTTGGGCTTCATCCAAAGTTTAATAAGTTCTTCTCTCTCCTGCAGCATGAGCAAGAGAAAACAATCTCCAAGCTCTGAGATCTCTCCAACCGCGTCCCCCCACCAAGCCAACCACCCGCTGTACCCTCTTCACCAAGGCCATCCAGGGTGCATCCAAGCGCAAGTACAAGGCCTCTGAGCTTAAGCAGTAGCTTGAGCTTATTGCCACTACCCTCCTGGAAGGGACCAAAATGAAACAGGGAAAGAATGATGAGGAATAAACTTGCTTTCATGCTTGCTCAGTTATATGACTTTTACTTTTAACTTTGAACTTTTTAACTTTAATTTTTACTTATTAGCTTTGATCATTTAGTTTTTAGTTTTAATTTTTAAGTTTTTTTAATTTATTTAGATAGCAGTGATTGTTTTATGTATGCATGGTAAGTTTGAGATGAATATTCATAGTTGAAAGTAAGTGAAATATCTTAATTTTTGTTAATTTCCAAATAAAACATGATATTCACAGTTGTGCTTATATGAACTATATCAAATAAATATTAATATTTCTTCATATTTTTCATAACTTTATTTTTGTGTTTTTTTATTTTTGGTTCATTGGAATTTTAATTTTTATGGTAATAAAAAATATTTTTATAATGAAGAGTGTAAATTACATAGTAGAATGAGAAATAATTGCTTAATTCTCCTTATTTTTATTTTTAGAGTACTATTTTTACTGCAATTTTGAGCTCTCTGGGGTCACTTTAGTATAACATAGCTGTAAAGCTTGATTTTTTATATTAAAAGCTTTCAGTACATCAAGATCTGTTAATTAAAAAAGTGTCAATTTCTAGTTGTTGATCAGGGCAAAAGCTGAATTCTCACTTTACTATAGTGTCAACTACCAGGGAGTCAAGTTTAAGGGAGTTGATCACCAGGGAGTCAAACTTACCACAGTTGCCTGTTAAACCTCTTGGTGTTTCAGGATATAAGATACTGGGTGGTGGTGTAGCAGACACAGGTGCAGGCTGGGCCACCAGCTCAGAAGCAAGTCCCACCACAATATTGATTACAACTTGATAATTTAATAAAGAGTGTGTCACAGCATGGAGCAAAAGCTGGAGGAGAGGGCCATAGAGTCTATCATACCTGTTAGAGTAATAAATAATACTCCAAAAAGCTGGTTGGAATTATTTTATTAGAAATAATAAATACTTGCAGGCAGTTAGGCCAGGGGATGAGAGGAGGGGCCATTGGTACTATATATGTGGGAAGCTAGTTGTAATTATCCCTAAATAGTCTAGGTTGTATAGTGTACCAGATGCCTTTACATTTAACTTACTCTTGTACCCTATTTTTTGTCAAGGGATCATCTAGGAGAATTCTTTATAAATTAAACTCTGAGTAATCTTGGTTGGAAGGATACTTGGTGAAATTAAAATCCAAAGGGGCGCCAGGAGGAAAAAATAATTTGGGGCAGAGGTATTTAAGATCTGTGAGTAGATTAGCAGAGGTAGAATATCCTTGTGATATATCACATTTGGGGTTGTTTGGCAGGTGTGATAGCTAGGGTTTTTTCTCAACTGAAGTGGTTGGGGTTTGGTTTTTGGCCTTGGGGTGTTAGTAAGATAGTTCCTTGTTAATGCTTTGAAAGGATAGAGAAGTACCCTGGGATGATATTATAAAGAGGTATAGGCATCTTTAGACCAGCTGAGGTGATAGTAAAACTTGGTTTTTCCTGGTATTTATGTGATTAGGTGACATTAAAATCCTGATACCAGCTGGGGTGATAATAAAATTGGGTTACTTTGCCAATCCACGTGGAATCAGTTTTGCAGGCAAGGGTTGATTTGGCTTCAAATAAAGACACAATGCTGAAAGTTGACAGTGTTTAGTGGTTTTGAGACAGGTAGAGGCCTAGTAGGAAATATTGGCTACTAGGGGAAGTAAGGCCTGCCTAGTAGGTAACAAAGGACTACTAGAGGCAGAGGTTATCTCCACCCAGCAGAAGATATTGGCTGCTGTAGGCTAGTTAGGTGTCTCCATCCAGCAGGGAATGTTGGCTACTAGGGGTAGGAAGTGTATCAGCCTGATGAGTAACGCAGGCTACCTGGGCTGGTTGATGATGTGACCCTGGCAGGTAAAGGGTTTCCAGGGAAAGGAGGAGCTAAGATAGCTCTATGTGCCCTTGTGAGCTTGAGGAGGTCTGTGAGCAAGCACCTTACCTAACATACTGATATTATGTCCCTGTCTGTGTTTCCTTGGGTCTTTGGGGAGGTCATAAAGCTATCATTGGGGGCATGGATATGCTCAGAGGTGTTATCAGGGTAGCTGCTCAGGGAAGCAGTTGCAGAACTTGGTATAATCAGGCCTCTGAGAAGTAAATTTAGTTACTTTGCACCTGAAAGCTCAGAATTAACCACCTGAGTGAGTAAAGACAACTGCACAGACATGAGGATTGTCTGTGGTTGAATGGCCTAAGTGGAGGACACTTGCAAGGGCCCAGTCAAACACAGTATCCTTGTAGACCTATTGCCTGAGTCTGAGGTATTGGTAATGGGGACTGATAATGGAACCACAGCAGTTCATAGTGAAGGATCAACAGTGAAGACTAGTAAGACAGACTGTATGATTACAGTGAAGACTAGTTGAAGGGCTGGAAAATTATAGTGAGGAATGGAACTAAGATGGTTCATGGTGCAGATGAAACCTAGGTGGTTCATAGTGGGGACTAGATTATGAACTGTAAAGGACTAGATGATGGACTAGGAAGAACTAGTTGATGGATGGGGAAGAACTAGGTGAAGGGCTAAAAGATCATGGAGAAGGACTAGCTGAAGGACTTGAAGGTCTTGGAGCAGGAATAGCTGAGGAAATAGAAGTTGTTTGAAAAGTACTAGCAGAAGTAGATGCAAGAGCAGAAATGCCTGATTTGGACTCTGGAAAGAAGAATTGTTAATAATAAAAAAGCAGTAAAATAATTAATACTGCCAAAAGATACAATAAAAAGATTGGAATAATTATCATATAAGAAAGAGAAAGAGAGAAAGAAATAGTTTAAAGTGTTTGAATTATAAATTTATTAAGAAGAAATCGAGTCAAGCTGGAGCCAGAAAGGCCAGAAACAGAACAGAGAAACTGTTTGGACAAAGGCTGGAGTTTTGCTGAAATGGTTCAGAGAGGCAAGAAGCAAGTAATGGGCGAGTTTGAAGTGGTAAAATGCTGAGAAAATGCAGAGAAACTTGGAGAAACGTTGAAGAATTAAGGGTTCAAAAATTCCTTAAGTAAAACATATGTGGAAGCGCTCAAGTTTTTCCAGAGAAACGTGATGAAAAACACAGTAAAATTGTTCAAACACAGAGAAGTTGTTTATACGGAGCAAGACAGCGCCAGGTTTGAGCCATGGTCAAGAGCAAGTCATCTGGGTGAACTGTTTGGCAAAACTGTTGAATCTTAGTGTTTGATTGGCTGCAGGTCAAATCCTGTTTGATCAGTGTTTTGAGGGCTTTAGCTGAAGAGTTTAAGCCCAAAAATGACTGAATGAAGCAGAAAACACAGTGTTTAATTAGCTGAAGTAAGATAAAAGGTTTAATATATTGTAGAGAAGAAAAAACTGGATAGTTTAAGCTTTGGAAAACAAGAGTTCTGAGAGAGAACAGGGACTGAAACAAGGAGCTATAAAAGGAAGAGCTATATGAAGATTTTCAGGGATTTGACCAAGTAAAATACCAAGGCCACTAAGGACTCATACAGTGTATTTCAAAGGCCACAAGGATTCAAAACAGTGGATTACAAAGGCCACAAGGGCTATACAGAGAGCTGAAGCCTCAGATGAAAATGCAGAAGCCCAAGGTAAAGGATCTGGATCTGAAGATAAGGAGCTGGAGCAAAGTGCAAGAGCCCAAGACTCAGGAGCAGGAGTCCAAGACTAAATAGAAGGAGCCCAAGACCAAGTAAAAGGAGTCCAAGATATTTTTGGAGGATTCCAAGGTATTGACAAAACCCTATTGTTTCCCAGACCCCCAGGAGATATACCTGAAGGTTTCTGAGGGGATTTTTCTTCTGAAAGTGAATAAAAGCCTCTTTCAACCCCTGCCCAAAGTTCTAAGTAGTACAGATAAGCCCCATAAGTGAATTGCCCCGCATCTTTTACCCCAGCCAAGGGGGAGGAAGATACCTATTGTCATAGTTGGAGAAGGCTTGCCACTAGTAAGACCTCCCAGTAAGAGTGGGAGAGGTTGACTAGACACCTTGAAATGACATATAGGGAAAGAAAGTTCATTGGGAATGAGTTTACTAGGTTGCTGAAAGACTGGTACTGTGACAGAAATTGCGGGATAGTATGAAGCCATTTCTAAGTGATGGGGAATCACTACCCAAATCCACATAGAATTAATGATTAACCACCACTGTGGCTTCAGATATATTTTTGTAAAATTTCCAATTGTTATACCAGGATTAAGCAGAACAATTAATCCTAACCAAAGTAGCCCAAAATAAATGGCCTGAGACAGTATCAATGTATCTTCAGAATAAAATTCTGGACATTGGGAGGCAACACAATTTTCAGTTTCCAGAATGGGGGGAGCTTCAAGATTGGCTGGCATGAAATTAACATTGGGCGGCACTGACAACAAAGTTTCAACTGCAGGGCCCCATCTTCCAGAAATGATTTGGTTGAGAATTAAATTGTATATAATATATTGTAACAACCCAACCACAGGATGTATTTGAAAAGTAAATTAGAACTAGGGATAAATGATTTTTATTGAGTAAAATTTTGGAGGACTCAACTCTTAGAGTTGAAACAGTGAAAACTATTCAATATATATCAAAAATTGACTAAGCAATACCACCTGAATCTTGGCCTCCTATTCCTTCCACATTTTCAAGTGAGTATCTGGTCCAGGTTGCAAAGAATCCTTGTGTGACCAATTTCTGACAGCCATGCTGATTAACAAGCTTGTATTGGGTGATCCTCAGATTACGCCAATTTATCAACGTCAATTTGCAAGGAGGAGCTGGTTTCAGCTGACAGACTGGAGCAGCTGTAACCCATTTTTGATTGACTGTTTGATTTAAATCCGTCAACTTGGTCAATTTTGATAAAGGTTTCCCATCTTTTTGAGCCTTTCTGCTTGGTTGGATGATTCCTGGCATGATGGAACCTACTGTGACATTATCCTCTGCTTTAGCCCTGGGCACAATACCACCATCCAGGAGATGGGATAATGAGAAGTTCTTGTGGGCAGGCAGGAGTTTCATTGCAGCTAAGGTAAGTTCAGGGTGGTCAATAGCAGTGGGATTGCGCTTGTAGAACTCACAGATCAGATCTGAGGAATTGGAACAATTGTAGTGGGGAACTCAGGATTTTTCAGAATCAGGATAACCCTTCCACAACACCAAATATTCCAAACAGCGTCAATTCTTGCGGGAAGCCAGAATACAATTTAACTCATACTCAGGTTCTCCTTCCACAAGAATGGGTTGGGAAGAGGGAGTCTCTGTACCTTTAAAGGGATTAAGAAGAAATTCATGAAAGGTGTGGAAAATCTTGAAAGTAGGAGGTAAATCCAGCCAATAGGCACAGGGACCAATTTGACATTCAACTTTGAAGGGGCCAACTTGCTTAGGTCCTAACTTGCAGCAGGGAACCTTCAGTTTCATATTGTGAGCATCAACCATGACTAAATCACCTGGCCTGTAAGTGGGACCTCCCTGGCGCTTGAAATCTGCATATTTCTTGTAAGTTGTCATGACAGCGGCAAGAGTAACCTGGAGCTCCTGATGAACCTGCTTCAATGCAGCTACCTGATCAGTTGCAGCTTCCACATTGCTAACCAAACAAGGACCCATATTAGAAGAAGGGCTGTAACCCACATTGGCATAGAAGTGCAATACTTGAGTTGACATGTGAGGGGCATTATTATATGTTAACTCTGCCATGGGTAGATTATCACACCAGCCATCTTGTCACGCATTAGTGTAGCAACGTAGGTAGACCTCCACACTTTGGTTTACCCTCTCTTTTTGTCCATCAGATTGGGGTTGAAAGGCTGTGGAACAGCATAATTTAATACCAAGAATTCCAGTAAATGCTTCCCAGAACTGAGCAATAAATTGAGGCCCACAGTTGCTTACAATCTCCATTGGGATGCCATGTAGGGAGAAGATTCTATTCACAAACAACCTAGCTGTTTCCACCAAAGATAACGTGGTTGAGCAAGGTAAAAAGTGTGTCATTTTTGTAAAACAATCTTCCACCATCATGATTGTGTTAACCCCATTGTAATTGGGAAGTTCACCAATGAAATCCACCAACACAGACGTCCAGAGTCCTGCAGCAGGCTACAGTGGAACCAATAAACCTGTAGTCTTATTCCAGCTTGCCTTAGATTAAACACATACCAGACAATCACAAACAAAAGCTGATACCTGCACTATCAAACCTTTCCAGGAAAACTGGCGGCAGATTAGTTCCACTGTTTTGTTTTTCCCTGGGTGGCCTGCCGTCAGAAAATTGTGATGAGCCTCTATGATTTCTTCCCAAATAGTACCTTCTGGAACCCACAAGCAACCTTGATGATATAGAACTGGACCTATCTTATGATAGCCCTGGGGCTGTCCCACTGGGTTTGCACATGCTAGTTCCAATAGCCTATCATAGCCTTTGAACAAAGGTTGCAGGAACTTAACTTTGGAATATAAGTCCAAGTCTGCGCCCTCAGTTAAGGACATGGTGGCCAGCGTAGCAGGTGGAGGCAACACAAAAGGCACCACTGCCCCATCTGGAATCATAGTATGTGTCTTAAACTTGGCGTCCATACTAGCATCTGGGAGATGAGAAGGGTTTCTGATCAGTGCATCAGCCAAGTGATTGTTAGATCCCTTAATAAACTTGTAGTGGAACTTGTATCTTGTCAGTCACCATGCCATCTGGATTGACAACCCAATAAAACCCTGGGTTTTTGATAATAAAAAAGAACTTTGTGGTCATTTCTTACTACAAATGGATAACATGCCAACATGAGATGGTGATGCCAGTGCTTTAATGATTCCAAACAGCCAACAATTCCTTTTCATAAATCATGTAGTTGCGTTCTTGAGCCTCCATTTTCCGGGAGAAATACCCCACAGGTCTTTCAATCCCATCACTAGCCGTCTGCAACAGCACATCAGCCACAGTGTATTTAGATGCATTGGTGGAAACCACAAAAGGAAGCTCAGGATCCACATGTCTTAGCACTGGGGAGGACAACAAAAGAGCCTTGACTGATGAGAAGGCACTTGCGCACTCAGGCGTCCAGACTAAAGTTGTCTTTCCACTAGCCAAATATAAAGAGGCGGCCACTTCAGACAAGTGAGGGGTAAATTTCTTCAAGAACGTACAGGTACCTAAGAAACTACGGATTTGGGATACTGTCACAGGCGTAGAATACTCTCAAACCGCAGTTTCCTTGTCAGGGGCAATAGTGTGGCCATCTTCAAAGATAATATTACCCAGGAAGATAACCTTATGTTTAAAGAATTCACACTTACTCATTTTAATGATCAAGTTTTCCTAGAGTATGCACTCTACAACTGCCAACAGGTGGGACTTATCCAACTCCTCATCTGGAGAGAACACCAATATATCATCCATATACACAATGGCACATATACCTAGGAGATCCCCCAAGACAGAATCAATTGGCCGCTGAAAGCAAGCCAGAGCATTCTTCAATCCAAAAGGCATTATGAAGAACTGAAAAATGCCCTTCTTGGTTCTGAATGCTTTTAACCATTCCATTCCTTCTGCAATCCTGATTTGATTGAAATCATTCAACAGATCAAGTTTTGAGAATACCTTAGCCTTCTTGACACACCTAGAGATATGTGCTTCAAGAGGTAAAGAGTAGGGATCAAAGATTGTGATTTTATTTAAATTTCCATAGTCAACACAAGGACAAAGAGACCCATCAGCCTTTTAAACAAACAATAAAGGGGAGCATATTGACAAAGCCTTTTTAAAAATATAGCCCTTTGCCAACATGTCACAAGTACACTCTTCCAAACATCCATCTTCCTTTAAGGTTAAAGGGTAAATAGGAGACGCAATTTGAATCATATCAACAGTAACCTTAAAGTCAAAATCAAACTGAGTGTGCTTGGGAAAGACCTTGCCTCTAGTGGCGTCAACCGCCGCAGACCAGGGTTGCAAACATGCCAGTAAATCTGAACTTGCAGGGACAGGGACAGGAACCAATTGAATGGTCTGAGAAGATTGCTCCATTTTGGACATACCTAACAGCAGAATACAAATAGATATACCCAAAGAGTGTTCCACCTGTAGCGCATTTTCTTTCAGTAAGGTCAATACATTATGATCTCTCCACCAACTTACCCCCAAAATGATAGGATACATCATGGAAGAGCAAATGGAGAACCTGGTGGTAAAAGACTGACCTGCAACTACAAATGTTACTGGCTTCTTCAGCTGGAAAGAGGGAAACATTTGACAGTTTCTACCCCTAACAAGCATTCCAGGGTAGTACTTGAGTTGTAGCAAGTCATCAGTCTCTACACTCATGAAGTTCTTGGAAGCACCTGTATCCAACAAAATGGCTGGCTGATAGATAGTTTGACCATTATTAATGCTACCATAAAACAAGAAGTAACCAGAAGTAGATTTATTTGCAGCATATGTGGCAATCTTGGCAGGGTTCTGCTTCTCTTCAGAGGTACAGACAGCAGCTAAGGAGGCAGGATACTCCTGGAAGTAACGCTCAATCATTTCTTGGACAGCAGCTGGAAGAATGGGATGATTGCAATCAATGGAGACAAGGTGAAACTCTTTGGACATAACTGCGGAAGGCTTTGCAGATATGACATGTTGAAGCATTGCCAAAGAACTATCAGGACCAGACACAACTGGTGCCTTGTTTACATCAACAGGTTTTTTCACCACTGCCAATTGCAGCTGAGAAGAGCTATGGGGAGAACAATCCTGACTTTGGTTGGAAGTATCTACTGCGGAACAAGGACCAGAAAACCAGGAGCATGCAGCAGGTTTATCCTCAATTACCAACATACCTTGCTTGAAAGCAGACAGATTTGAGACCAGAGAAAGAATTTGGCTTACCAGGGCCTCAGTTGTGGTTAACAGGGAATCCCAAACAGCCAAATCCTGGACATTCTGGTCAACTGCTAACCACAACGCTGAGAGTTTATTCACCTTGAGAACATCAATTGTACAGCAGTAGGCAAGAAACTGAGAAAGGAATATTAAAAGCAGAGTAGTGCCCTGCTGGAAGGCGTACAGCTTATGATATACTTTGAGCTCCTCAATAGATACACACAATTTTTTTAACAAAGGGTATAGAGATGCACTTTCATATAAAACACGTGGATTGTGCTCCACTGTGGACAACAACCATTCACAAGCATCCTCAGAATCCTTTGTCATCACATGGTAAACTTGGGATTTGTGACTAAGGCTTGAACCAGAATAGAATGATAATGCTGAAAAATCTTCCTGCAAAATTTCATCAGTGTTTGGAGCAGGAAAATAATACAGACGCCAAAATGACATGACGCAACGGAAATAGGAAACAGAAGATCCAGTCTCAACAACTGCAACCAGAGATGAAAACCACAAATCAAAGAAAAGTCCAAACTGAAAGCTCAGAAAAGAACTGATACAAATAAACATGTTAAATGCAGATATCTCAACAGAGCAGGAAAAGAGAAACTGAATTCATGACAAACTGCTTCCAAAAACTCAGACGTAGAAAAGTTGAGTAATGTGACAGATATTGCAGGATAGTATGAAGCCGTTTCTAAGTGATGGGGAATTACCACCCAAATCCACATAGAATTAATGATTAACCATCAATGTGGCTTCATATATCTTTTTGTAAAATTTCCAATTGTTATACCAGGATTAAGCAGAACAATTAATCCTAACCAAAGTAGCCCAAAATAAATGGCCTGAGACAGCATCAATGTATCTTCAGAATAAAATTCTGGACATTGGGAGGCAACACAATTTTCAGTTTCCAGAATGGGGGGAGCTTCAAGATTGGCTGGCATGAAATTAACATTGGGCGGCACCAACAACAAAGTTCCAACTGCAGGGCCCCATCTTCATGATTTGGTATAGAATTAGATTGTACAGAATAGATTATAACAACCCAACCACAGGATGCATTTAAAAAGTAAATTAGAACTAGGGATAAATGATTTTTATTGTGTAAAATTTTGGAGGACTCAACTCTTAGAGTTGAAACAGTGAAAATTATTCAATATAAGTCAAAAATTGACTAAGCAATACCACCTGAATCTTGGCCTCCTGTTCCTTCCACATTGTCAAGTGAGTATCTGGTCCAGGTTGCAAAGAACCCTTGTGTGACCAATTTCTGACGACCATGCTGATTAACAAGCTTGTATTGGGTGATCCTCAAATTACGCCAATTTATCAACGTCAATTTGCAAGGAGGAGCTGGTTTCAGCTGACAGACTGGAGCAGCTGTAACCCATTTTTGATCAACCGTTTGATTTAAATCCATCAACTTGGTCAATTTTGATAAAGGTTTCCTGGCTTTTTGAGCCTTCCTGCTTGGGCAGATAATTCCTGGCATGTTGGAACCTACCGTGACAGGTACAGTGTCATTAATAAAATTTCAAGACTTGTATTGAAACCCTGGGAATTGAGCCCCAGCCCTTAGTAAAGGCTTTGCCCCAACCAGGAGGGACAGGAACCTGTCAGCCTGTCAATTATCAAGACTGGAAGTTCAATATCACCATTAGAAACCCCAAAATTGAACCCCAACCCTCCAAAGCTACTCAAGTCACACAAAGAGGACAGGAAACTGCCCACTTGTTAAATTGCAAATCCAAGTTGACAAGTTACTCTGAGACCCGCCAGTCTCCCAAGGACAATTCCCTAAATGGTCACCAGATTGATTCCAACCTTGTGCCACCAAAGATCCGGACCTATGCAGAGGTTGTAGCTTGCCTTAAGGAGGTTAAAACAAAACCTACTGTTAACTCTGCCAATGACCACCAGCAACTGCCAGCCTTCCTCCAAAATGGGTAGTACAATTGAACTACTCAGGTGACATAGTGAACAGTGGTTGCAGAACAAAGCATTGCCACTTCTATTCACCAGAGCAGGCACAACCTGGATCTGCCGCCCTAAAGACTCTAAGCCAAGATCAATGCCCTGCCAGTACCTTGTCTACAAACCTGAACCCTGAAAAAATCAAAGAAGCAAAAACCCATGGTATAAAAACCCTGGTGGTATGGTGATGACCATATTGTCATTTTTGATAATAAAGTTTTATGAACCTTTGGTTCAAACAAATCTTACCTTATTTAGTCTTATTGATCTTTTATCTCAACTCTGGCCAAGTAGACAACCAGGCAACCACCCCCTCTAGAGACCAACCTGTGTACCCATTGCCCACGCTATACTGTCTCCCTGGAGCACTTTTTGGACCAGTAAATTTCACAAAATATCCTCCAAACCTCACCTACTCCAAGTTTAACTTGGAGAACATTGTCAGGAAGTCAGTCATAGGTAGAGGTATTAGTTGTTTTGGGTCAGAATACAGCCAGGCCAGAGGGTAATGCCCACTATAAGATGGGTGCTAACTTGATAATATAGGAAACAGATTGCCCAAGCAAAGACCAGGGCCCTGAATTGGGCACCATAGTGTATACAATTCCTGTCAAAGTAATGTAGATTACTCCAAACAGTTGGGTGGACGTATTATCAGCTGTGATGGGGGTCTCCATTGGGCAGTTGGGCCGCGGGGTTAAGGGTGGAGTCATGGGGACAAAGTAGGCAGGCAGAAAATTGTACTTGTCTTTGAACAATAAGAGCAGCTCCTCAATCCTCTTTCCTTTACGTCCTATGTATTCAGTTTCTCTAGTCCTTGCCAAGGAATCAGCAATGATAATGGGTCCAAGTTGTACTCTGCATAGGCAGGGTTGGGCGGGTATTTGGTAAAATTCACAGGTCTAAAGGGGGCTCCTGGAGGATAGTATATTGCCTGAGAAGGGTCAGCAGGTTGATCTCTAGAGGGGGCGGTGTACTGATGGTCTACTTGGCCAGAGTTAAGATGGAAGATCACTAAGACTAAATAAGGTAAGATTTGTTCAAACCAAAGGTTCATAAAACTATATTATCAAAAATGACAATATGGTCATCACCATACCGCCAGGGTTTTTATACCATGGGTTTTTGCTTCTTTGATTTTTTAGGGTTCAGGTTTGCAGACAAGGCACTGGCAGGGAATTGATCTTGGCTTAGAGTCTTTAGGGCGGCAGATCCAGGTTGTGCCTGCTCTGGTGAATAGAAGTGGTAATGCTTTGTTCCACTGCCACTGTTCACTATGTCACCTGAGTAGTTCAATTGTACTACCCATTTTGGAGGAAGGCTGGCAGTTGCTGGTGGTCATTGGCAGAGTTAACAGTAGGTTTTGTTTTAACCTCCTTAAGGCAAGCTACAACCTCTGCATAGGTCCAGATCTTTGGTGGTACAAGGTTGGCATCAATCTGGTGACCATTTGGGGAATTGTCCTTGGGAGACTGGCGGGTCTTGGAGTAATTTGTCAACTTGGATTTTCAATTTAACAAGTGGGCAGTTTCCTGTCCTCTTTGTGTGACTTGAGTAGTCTTTGGAGGGTCAGGGTTCTATTCCAGGGTTTTCAATGTTGATTTTGAACCTCCAGTATTGACGCTTGGCAGATTGGCAGGTTTCTGTTCCCCCTGTTTGGGGTCATCTATCTCTGGTGGTCCAGGGCTTGACCCATGTTGTGAATCCTGCTATTCACTGTATTTCAATTTTGCCTTTGGTGAGCCATTTCAAAGACAAATCTCTTGCTTTTGCTTTTGCCTCTCAAAATGAGTCAATGGCTGGATTGGGAAATACAATTGTTCAGGTTCTTGACTCTGCGCAACTCACTTGCCCCACTCATGCTTGTGGTGAGTGATCCTACTGTCCTGGTAGTGTTTTGTGGTACCGCCAACCACTATATATTCCATTTTCCTATTCACCAATAAAATTAAGTTCTATTCACATTTCTGTCTTTGTGTCTTCTGTACTTCTGCGCCTCTCTCTAGCCACAACTAGTAGAGATTATTCATCCAGGGCCACAAGGTAAACACATAGCCTTCCCTGTCATCTAACCAATACTTAGTATGAATCCAATCCTAAGGTTAGGATTTTCTGTTGTGTGCTTCTTCTGCACCTCATAACACAACAAAAATGGTGCTCACTACAAGGGCTGTAAGCCCCTTGGTTATCCCTTTTGCATCCATGTTTTTAGGTCCTTTGCCTCCGCCTATACAAGAGCCAACTTCACCTGAAATTACTAGTCCTCCTATTGAGGAAGATATTGCCAACCTGCCTATTGTCCCTACTGTACTGAACCTCAGGAATGATCCCTGCCTAGTTGCTTACCCCATGGGTACCCCTGACTTAGAACAAGTCATGTTGGTAGCCCTTGGGATATCCTGTGAAGGAGCCATCCCTTGCCTTCAGCTGCAGTTCAGTTGGGCATAATACTACAAATTAATTGTGGCCCCTCAATTTCCACAACATCTCCTCTCAGCAGCTGGCTCCGCTGAGCACTTACTATTGTCCTTTGTGCAGCCTGCCTTGGCCCACCATCAAATGGTGTTGGGGCTCCACGTCCAAGAAATCTTGTCTCTACAAGCAGCAGTTACTCATCACTGGGATCAGTTTACTGCCTACCAATAGTGGATTCATTCCCTGTTTTCCTTGGTATCTGACAATCAGCGCAACTCTGTTACCTCCCAGACCTGTTTGGTTAATTCTATTGAACAAATGTGCCAGTCCATCCCTGAATACATGATAGAGCATCTACACAAGTTTCACCATCTAGAACAACCCTGGCAAACTCAAGTAGATTCCACTTTAAACGCTTATCTCACCAACTTCAAACAACTCGTGCAACAGCTCAATGCATTCAGCATGTATTCCTTTGAGCAACTACAGCAGGTAGCGGACTTTTCTGTTAATGACCTTAATGAACTCAGTGCAGCGTTTGATTAAGATAGAGCTACCACCGCTGCTGCTATAGCCAAACTCCAGAGTCAAGTGAATGAATTAGCTACGCCCAAGCCAGATGTTCCGCCCTCTCCCCCTTCTGATGATTTGGCAGATTGAGAGCAAAGAATATAGGACGCTATTTGAGAGCTATGTATGACTACTTGCAGTCAAGGACGTCCTGCTGAGGCTCCTCAACCTGACCCCCAGGTGCTTGAGTTGACTGCTCAATTTGCGGAGCTACAGCAAGAACTTGCTGCCCTACATGAAATGATGGCAACTGCTGCTAGCCCAGTTGGGGTTGTTGATGAAGATGGTTGCTGCCCTAGCTTACCAGGAGCTCCTCAAATCCAATGCTCTAGGGAACTAATTGCCCTAGCTAACAAGGTGGACCAATTGAAGCAGGACCATACTGAACTGGATAGGGACGTACAAGAGATGAATGACGTGATCAACTCTGTGAATGATAGGCTCGCCCCTTGCCTCTCAGTGGGGCCATCCCTTACTTCTAGACTGGCTGAGCTCTCCACAATAGTGACCACCCAAGGTCAACGCCTAGATGTTACTGCACAACAGACCACTCAAGCTTTTGATACAGGTGCCCGCGCTGTTGAGACCCTGACTACCCTTGAAGAGAGTGTTTGTCAGCTATGGGCTAGACAGCCCCCTCTGAATCCAAGGCAGAGTTTTCCCTGCGTATAAACGTACTTGATAGCAACAATGGTGGCCCAACTCCCAAAGCACACTTCAAGCCTACCTTTAAGCAAGTCTTTGATCCCAAAACCTCAACCATTGCAGCTTTCCTAACTATCTACAAAACTGCCATGAGACAAGCTTCAGACAAAGTTAAGAAAGAACATATTCTGACCTGTCTACATCCAACCTGCCAGGAGGTGGTGGTGCCTGAGCTGCCCTCCATTGAGACATGGGAAGATATGAAGCAGCTTCTGATTGACAAGTTTGGTGGTGACCTTAGCCTGGAAGTAAAGAAGGACGCCTTCATGCATATTGCTTTCAAGCCTAAAGAGACGCTAGCTGAGTTTGCAGACAGATTCTACATGGAAGGACAACAACTGATAACAAGCAGACAGTTGACAGCCCATGAAGCTTACATGGCTTGCGCTCAAGCCCTCAAAGTTAACCAGCTTCTGTGTCTTCACTTCAAAGCCCATAAAGCTATGCTTTCCTCTATGAAGAGCATAAAGACGCTGTTGCAGGATATACACCTTACCCATTCTGGAGCAGTTTTTAGGGAAGGTTGAGCTACTTCTAACTCTGATTCTTCTTCCCATGGTCCTTGCATTCTTACCATGAACTTGCAAAATCCTCCTTGACGCCAAGGTTGCCACAACTGTGGTCAGATAGGTCATCATTCTTGAGTTTGCACCAACCCACGGGTTGAAGGAGCTGATCCAAAAGAGCAAGCGGGAAAAGAACAGTCAACCTAGAGGCAGAGACGCTCTTGGTTGACAATTCTTCCCAGTCTCTTTCAATCCCTTCCTCTATATCTGATGCCAAGCCTGCTGATAATGAGGCTCCTCCTATCCTCCTCTTGTTTCACAATATCTCTGATAACTCTGACCTGGATGACTCTGATGCTGACAACGCTGATGCATGTGGGCACTCTGTTCTGGCTGTTCCTGAAACCATTACAGTCCCCTATAAATTACGCTCAGTAAAGACTACAACTACCGCTAAGCCTTTGCCTGAAGACAAAGAAATTGTCTCTTGCCCTTACCTCACTCAGGCTAAGAGGTCCCATGTGCTAGTGGAGTTGTCAGAAGAAGCTGCCAAGGTTGCTGACGCTGTCTTCAAGAATGTGTCTGTTTTTCTCCCTCTCCAGACTGTTTATAAGGAGTTCCCAGGATTAAGACGCATGATTGAGAAGTGGGATAAGGAACTAGCAGAGGCTCAAGATATCTTGGCTGTCCTTCCACCCTTTGGTTGCACTATCACTTGAGTGGAGATTTCATTCAAAAAGTGAAGATCAAGGCTGTTTTAGACACTGGCTTGCCAGTCAATGTTGTCTCCTCCAAGCTAGTGAAGAAACTCAAACTTGCCCCTGACCTTAATTATCACCAGTCATATGGCACAGCTGGACTGTCTATGACCCACGCCATAGGGGCGTACTCTGCCCTACCCATGCAGTTTGGCAAGCTTCTCCTAGCTGCACCAGCAGTTGTCCTGGAAAACGAGAGTTACAATCTCTTAGTTGTCACCCAGTTCCTTAGGGAATATAATGGGATAATCAAATTAAAAGATGTTTACCTCTCTATTCTGGGGTATTAAGTCCCTCTGATCTTTGAAGAGCTGGTTAAAGTTCCCAGAAAACGGCTCAAGACATGTGCTTTAGAATATCCCACTGGGGTTTTCAACCTCAAATATTGCACACACTCCTCAAACATGAAATGTCCACCCATGGCTTTTCCTGCGTCTGAAGGGATCCCTCTCCTAGCCACGTCTTCTGTCACCATCCCACCTGGCTCCCAGGCCATCCTAGACTCCCAGATATCATATGAACTACCTTAATGAGCCTTCTTGGAGTTGTACTCTCCCCCCTTGTTAGGACGCAACAAACCTTATCTCTGTCCTAGGATCCTAGATGTCTCCCATAAGGACCCTGTTCAACTGTTGATAGCCAACCTGACTGCTACCCCATGACTGTGTCTAGGGGGCAGGTTGTTGGATATGGCAAGTTGTTGAGCGCTCCTGATGTCCTGTCTCTTCATCTCTTTGGCATGTTCTAATACTTTAACCTACCTGAGGATGAGCCTCAAGTCCTATTCTTGTTCACTGCGCAAGACTTTTCACAGTTGTCCCCAGTTCAACAGAAAGAGGTGCTAGACTTGCTAGACCAATTTTCTGACATCTTTGCAAAGGACAGTACCAACTATGGGTTAGCCAAAGGCGTTATCCATCAGATTGACACTGGCAACGCTCCTCCCTTCCCTGCTAAACCATATTGCTGCAGCCGTGTAGAGGACGCCCAGGTATCTAAAGAGCTCAAACAACTGTTGGACGCTGGGCTGCTGGCACCTTCCCAAAGTCCTTGGGCATCCCCACTACTCATCTTAAAGAAGAAAGATGGAGGTCATTGTATTGTGATGGACTATTGCCAATTGAACTCTTTGACCAAGAAGGACTTGTACCCCTTGCTGTGTATCAATGATGCTCTCCAATGTCTTGGAGGCTCTAAGTTCTTCTCTGCAATGAATCTGGTATCTGGATACTGACAAGTTGACCTACCACCCAAGTATTGTCAAAAAGCCACACTCATTACCTCTGAAGGGCTTTTTGAGCCTACTCACATGCTGCAGGGACTCTGCAACGCCCCGGCCACCTTCCAAAGGGCCATGGACTCCATCCTCTGTGACTTGAAGTTGATGTGTGTCCTAGTATACTTGTATGATATAACAGTTTTCAGCGCTACCTTCATCAATAACCTGGCTCATCTCAAAGAGGTGTTCATAAAGATTCAAGAAGCTGGCCTTAAGCTAAAACCTTCCAAGTGCGCCTTCTTCAAAGAATGCCTTGAATTCTTGGGCCATTAAGTAACCCAGACCAGTATTTGCCCAATGACTAAGAAGGTTGAGGCCATCAACAAAATGCTTCCGCCCACCAACCTGCAAGAGATACAAGTCTTTCTAGGGATGATGGGCTACTATAGAAAGTTTATCCCAGACTTTGCTGATACTAGTGAACCTCTAGTCCAGCTGTTATGTAATGTCCCTTTTGAATGGACTGCCAGTCAGCAGCAAGCCTTTGAGACCCTTAAGAAAAAACTCAAAGAGGCACCAATCCTAGTGTATCCTGACTACAATAAGGAGTTCATCCTGTACACTGACGCTAGTGATCTTGCTATTGGAGCTATTCTGGTCCAACTAGACAACAAGGGTGTAGACCATCCTGTGGCTTACACTTCCCGTGTGCTAAACAAACATGAGAAGAACTATAGTGTCACAGAGAAGGAGTGCCTTGCCATGTTGCATGCAGTCAAGCAGTTTTGTCACTATGTCTATGGTACTCACTTCACAGTTGTCACTGACCACGCTTTGCTTAAGTGGTTACAACAGCTTAAGGAGCCTGAAGGACGCCTAGCTAGATGGGCTCTATGTCTGCAAGGATACAACTTCAATGTGCTCCATTTCCCTGGGATTCAACACCAGAACACTTATGGGCTCTCCAGAATGCCCATTCTTGTTTTGCATCCTTCAGAGGCTGATCGGTTATACGAACTAATTGGGTACCTTTCTTCTTGGGAAAGTGAGACAGAAGAGGTACAACTGGCCTTGTAAGAAGTTATCCAAAGATACCCTCATACCTGACAATCAACTCTTCAAGAAGGTACAAGACCAGTATCTGCCTTATGTACAACCCAGTCTTTGCCTCTTGTTGGTGTTGCAAGCTCATAAAGAGACTGGGCATGAAGGCATTGCCAAGACCTATGACTGGCTTCAAAAGAATTACTTCTGGGAGAACCTTTGCCTGCTGATCCCAGACGTCATAGCTAGCTGCCACAACTGCCAGCTGCAGAGGCCTTGAGCTGCTGCCCACAAGTTCAAATTAGTTCCCCCGCAACATGCCTTTCACACTGTCAGCATTGACGCGGTAGGTCCTCTCCCCCGCTCACATTCTGGATGTTGCTTTATTCTGATTGCTGTTGATCACTTCAGCAAGTGGGTAGAGGCTCTCCCTACAAAGGACATCACGGCTAAGACAACTGCTGCCTTCCTGTTACAAGATGTTTTCTACTACCATGGCTGTCCTCAAGTGTTGCTCTCAGATAATGGGACTAACTTTAATGCCAAACTGGTAACCTCTGTTGTTGAAGCTTTTGGATCACACCAATCCTTCTCTGCCCCCTACAATCCTTTTACCAATGGGGAATTTGAGCGTGCAAATTCAACACTGGTCTCTATCATGAGGAAGCTCACCTACTCTGATGCTGCCAACTGGGACCTATACTTACCTGTTGCTCTCTTTGCATACCGCCTTAGCAAACATTGTATCACTGGATACTCCCCTTTTGCTATGCTGTATGAATGAGAGGCTACTACCCCATCACTCTTGGGGCCCCCCTGCTTACCTCTGATAAGGCCATGAATCCTGACAACCACATCAAGGACCTAGTCAATTGCATAATTGATATACAGGCCACTGCCTACACCTCTGCATACAAGACTAAGATGCTTGAGCTCTCTCCTGATAATGCTGGACGCTCCCCCTGCCTGAATTAAATGTTGGTGACCATGTAATTTACTACCAATACAGAGTAGGTGGTTGTACACATAATTTGGACTCTCTGTGGATTGGCCCTTTAGAAGTGACCTTTAAACAAGGGTCCAAATACACTATAAAGCTCCTCTCCAGTTGCTGTCCTTTTTCTTGAGTGCACGCAAAGTTCCTTTGTAAATTCCACCCCCTAAGGCCAATCTAGGGGAGGGCAATGTTGTGAATCCCGCTATTCACTTTATTTTAATTTTGCCTTTGGTGGGCCATTTTGAAGACAAATCTCTTGCTTTTGCTTTTGCCTCTCAAAATGAGTCAATGGTTGGATTGGGAAATACAATTGTTCAGGTTCTTGACTCTGCACAACTCACTCGCCCCACTCATGCTTGTGGCAAGTGATCCTATTGTCCTGGTAGTGTTTTGTGATACTGCCAACCACTATATATTCCATTTTCTTATTCACCAATAAAATTAAGTTCTATTCACATTTTTGTCTTTGTGTCTTCTGTACTTCTGCGCCTCTCTCTAGCCACAACTAGTAGAGATTATTCATCCAGGGCCGCAAGGTAAATGCATAGCCTTCCCTGTCATCTAACTGAGACTTAGTACAAATCCAATCCTAAGGTTAGGATTTCCCGTTGTGTGTCTGTGCCGTGCCTCAGAACACAACAACCCAACTAGCATTTAGGCAGTTCCCTGTCCACTCTGGTCAACATAAGGCTTGCCCTGAGACCCAGGTTTCAATTTCCAGGTTTTCAATACAAGTATTGAAATGTCATTCATGACAAACATACTAATTGCCAACCCCTTGGTGTGAGAGAGGGGGGCTAAACTAACTAAGTTTGGCTCCCATCCTGGGGGAAGAATCCAACAGGACACCATCCAGTGCAGAACTGAGATGGCCGCTCAAAGTGGCGTCCACAAGGAGGACACAGCAGATAGACAGGGAAAGTAGGAGACCAAACCCATCAGGATCATCCCGCTAAGTAACCAGGGGGCGCGCTTGGGGGTAGACTCTGAAACAATCTTATCCCCTCCTGGGACCAGTACAACTGGGGTCTCAGAGGAGAGGGGCAATGGGGGAGGCAAGCCTGATGATACTGATGGAGATAGATCAGGGGTCACGAGCTCAAGGTCATTGCAGGTGAGGCTTCTTAAAAAATTCTCACTAGTGGTGAGGATATCTTGAGCTTGCCCAGTGAGATTGCCAAATATGTATAGAAATTGATCAGGGTTAGCGCCCACATTATGGAATGAATGTGAGATGTGTCCCCAAAGGTTGGGGGTGGTGCACCATATCATCACCAAGGCTGGTGCCAGGGTGAACACAACAACTTGGCAAAAGGCACCAATTTTGTTTAAATCAAATGCAGAGACCAGTAAGAAGGAATGTTTCTTCTAAACTTTTTTGCTTTGTCAAAGCCAAAGAAAGCAACAAGAAAGGCACCAAGGACAAGCAAGAAAATCCCAAACTACAAGCTGCACTAAAAGAACGGCAGCCGCAGGAAAAGGGACTTTGAAGGCAGAGTTTGAGGCTTTTAAAGTGTATATGAAGTGAAAAATGAATCAAAAGCAAAAGGGAAACAAAATCAAACTTAAAAATTAGTGATTTATTATATATAATTATCCTAATTTTTAAGTTTTAGTGGCTAAATTTCAAAGCAAAAGCAAAAGCAAAAAGCTTTAACGTAGACCCTGACAACATATAGGAGACTCTGAGACAACACAGAGGGGCCCAGGAGCAGAGGGAAAAGGTAAGGAAAGTTAAACTTTTACTAATAATCTTAGAGAATTGAGGGGCCAGAGAGAGGACCCAAAAAGACCAAAAATTCAGAAGAGGAAGTCTAAAACTTTATTTTGTAAAATGAGCAAGCAGGGGACCAAAAGTCCCCTGTCTTGCTTTAAGAAAAGCCATTCTGAATTTTAAAGTCACCTGACACAAGGGTCAGATCTGATTGGTTCCAAGAGAAATTTTACAGGGGGAATCCAATGGGTTGGGAGGGTTTCCAACAATTTCTTACTTCAAATCTGATTGGCAGGCATCAAAGGAGTGCTTCAGGGCAGCATCCAATCCAGTTAGATTAGAATTTGAGTATTCAACAATAGCGCAACCTGATTGTTTGGATTTGATTAATTTCAAATGTGGACGGGCCCAAGCCAAAAAAATAATCCAAATTAATCAGATATTCCTCCTGCGTGGGAAAAGAGTCTGAAGCACCTGTATTTGCCACTTGGGAAGGGTATGCCAACACAAATCTCTCATCAATTATGTGGGCTAAATCCTCAGGAGAATTAAGGGGCTTGGCCAGCTCCTGAGCAGATTTTTTTGTGCAGCGCGGGAAGATTGACCTATCCAGGGCTAAAGGGGAAAGTGAATTTACACTTGGCAAGAACTAGAGAGACCAAATACATAGGAAACAAAGGAAAGTGGTACAAGGTGCCATCAAGATTGTTTAAAGACAAGTACAATTATCTGTCTGCCTACTTTGTCCCCATGACTCTGCCCTTAACCCTACAACCCAACTGCCTAATGAAACCTTCCACTGCCACCAAGACCACGCCCACTCAACTTTTTGGAGTACTCTACATTACTTTGACATGGCTGGTGGACTACTATGGTGCCCATTCTCCGGGCCCTGGTTTTTACTTGGGCAATATTTATTCTATATTATCAAGTTAGCACCCATCCTATGGTGGGCATTACCCACTGGCACAGCAGTACCCTGCCCTGAGTCACATAATGCCTCTTCTTATGCCTGGCTTCCTGACATACAGGCCTACAGAGGGACTAGCACCAGCTGAAGTACAAGTGCATGACGGGGATGCTTGCCTAGTTATTAGAAAAGCATTGGAAGAGTTTTCATTAATGCAGGCTAAGTATAAACTTCTAGCTAGCCACCTCCCTCTACTAGGAAATGAAAACTCCTCCAAGCTGGTCCCTGGCTATGACTCAGGACACACTATGAGGACTGGTGAACAGAGACCCCACAGTTACTTTACCTGAAAAGGGGATAAATTTTCTGCCTATGACTTATGATTAGATTTAAGAAAGTCTTAATGCTAATGTGCAAGTATGAATGGCCTAAAACCATTATTAGGATGGCTATATAGAGAATTGGCTTCATGGATTAATTATTTTGAGGTATTTAGGAGGTGAAGTTGGTTAATTTGCACCTGAAGCTCAAGCTAACTACTTGGGTGGGTACTAACAGTGGTGGTGAATAAAAAAATGCCTACTTATTATGAACTAGGTAGAGGACATTACTGTGGGCATAGCCTAGGTGAAGGGCACTGATGAGGGCTTGGAAACATAGTCTAGGTAGAGAACACTGATGAAGGCTCAAGAGTATACCTAATAGATATTATAGAGTGTTAGGCTATTAGTACAGTAGTTTTCAAACCTGTTGAGATAAACAAAAAATCTCAGTCTAAAAACAAATACAACTCAGTCTAAAAACAAAATCAAAGTGGATCCAAATCTATTGTAATTTAATATAAATTCCTTAATTTTTTATTTCATTTTTAGACTGAGTTGTATACATTTTTAGACTGAGATTTTATGTTTATCTCAACAGGTTTGAAAACTACTGTATATGTTTAGAATAGTTTGGGGAAATTTTGGAGAAGATGCTTCAGCATTTCTTCAAAGCAATTTTCTGAGGAAAAAAGGTGGAATTCATTACCTTGATTTTGTTATAGTGGCAAAATTAAGGAGAAATTTTTTAAAAAATGCAAGAAAAAGGGTTCTTTGGTGAATTTCTATGGTATATGAAGGTACTTTGCTATGAAAGCATGATAAAAAGCTGTTTTTCTGAGAAAAACTCTTTTATTTTACTAATAGGTTAAAGATCTAGACAAAACATTAAAGAAGATCAAGAGAAACAGTCTAAATACTATTTTAATATTTAAATTGTTCAAGTTTGAATGCAGGGAAGACTGGTGCTGGAACAGTGAACCAGTTAACACTTTGGTGCACAAAGTGTTGACGCTTTGAGCAGTTTGAGTGATGGAAATTGATTTCCTAATTGAATTGCAATAAAACTTCAGAAATGGTCCAGTTTTGTGCTCTGCAATCAGGATTGAGTTCAGAGGCTTGTTTACTGATTAATATCATTGATTGAACCCCAAAAAATTAAAGTATGGTCAAGAAAACAGTGAAGCAATACTTTAAGCTTTTGAGAGAGTAAGTGTGTAAGCTTATTTTATTATAGAAATAAGTGTGTTAGAGTCATGTAAATAAGGTCTGAGCTCAAATAAAAGTTGTGGGGATAAATTGCCCAGACTAAAATCAGAACCAAGAACAAAGATGTGCACTGAAGCTTTAAACCTACAAATCTACAGAAGGAAAGGAACAAAACACAAAATGAAGACAATTAATGACACAGAAAACAGGGAATGTAAATGGACCACTGAAAAGAAATAATTTTGAGATAAGGGGTACAAAACCTTCTAGTCCTGTGCAGAAACTTTTCTCAACCATGCCAAGACGGCGGCGGCCATGGCCTGAGAAGGGGGTATTTCTGACCCCAGGGTAGCTTTCATATATTGGGGAATGACTTTATTGAGAGTAGGTAAAACTATCTGAAAACAAGTTTTCAGAGGGAAAATGGGAGGGACTATAACTCAACTGGGAGGGGCAAACTTGAATCTGATTGGCCAGCCAGAAATATTTTCACCTCTTGGTTGGGGACTTCTGCCAAAGCGTTGATGACGTCATAATTTGATATTTTTGGGTGCCCAGCCAGTCGACCACCAAGCACCACTGGGTAATGATATCTTGTAAACTTCAACACATAACTGTTCGGGCAAAATTCAGGGAGATGGAGATCAATTCCTTCACCATCAAAAGGCGCAGCTTTAACTCATTTTTTGTCAATGACTAGATTTAAATCATCCAATGTTTTCAAGGGTTTTGCTGCTTTCCTGTTCCTATTCTTCTTCTTTGGGTGATCTATCCCAGGCAAAAATGACACTATCGTGACAAAGTGAGCGACAATAGTTTAAGCCTTTAAAGAAAGCCATTATAAAGGTGGAACTGTTGTAAACAAGGAACTATAAGAAGGAAACTGACTTAAAAGTTGAAAAATATCTTGGAAATATTTTGATTGCAAGCAGGATCTTTGTTGGGCGCTTAATCTGTATCTTGATGGTTACACATCTGGTTGGTTTGGAATAACATATGTCTTTTTAGGTGTTCAGAAGTCCTTTCTGAATGAGTATCTGATCAAAAGTACTCCAGAATGATGGCAATCTGATGTTTTTTAAGGGGATCTTTCTTCTGTCAATATAGACTATCTTGACACATATTCTCTCTTTTTGTGAAAAAGAACTTTCCTAATGATAATGATTTTGGAGCTGGTCAAGAGGATCAGAAGAGTAATAACTTTAGTCTGTTTATTCCTAGAAAAATCCTAGTTGAGAAATGAGTAAGGCAGTGCAAATAATCTTTAGATCATGGGTATTGTTATATCAAAGATTATCATGCAGACAGCCCCCTAGATAATAAAACTGCTTTAGTAGCCTATGCATTGCTGTAAAATATGTTTTCCCCTAGTTACCAATTGCCAATAATGACTGAGAGTATTTGAGTCCCTTTTAGAGTTTTCAGATCATTAAAATTTTGTTCTTTTCATATGATTAGTACACCTGCAGGATTTCAGCCCAACCCAGTTGGTCCCTGGTTTTGACCCAGAACACCCAATGGTCACCTTCCAGGAGCAGAAGTGCCACAGACCTGTTGATGCTGTTCTGAAATAGTAAAAAAAACAAGAACTAGATAAGATGAAATCTAGTTGAACCAAAGGTTCATCACAACTTTATTATCATAATAGCAATGAAGCCTTATATGGACTTGGTAGGGCATATGTACTAAGTTTTCAGGCTTCATCTTTTTTGATGAAAATCTGGACTTTAGGCTGTCTGGAACCAGGAATCTGGGGATAGCAAGGTGGCTTCAGGTTCAGACGTACAATTATTGGTTGATACTAGAGAATAGATGCAGCAAACTTTCTGTCTATAAAACTTATTCCCAAAAACAGGAGGGCCGACCAAATGTGTACTAGTTTCAATGCTAGGGGCAATATCTGCTGGCTTCTATTTGTGGGTTCTATTTTTGATTTAGCTAAAATCTTTATTTGGCAAGCATCTGTTTCAGCGTAGGAGCAAAATGCTGTGCTGCACTACTAGCTTTGATTCTTCCAGGATTCAGAAATATTCTTTAATTTGCAGGCTCTTGATCAAATAATCCACAGATTTGATCCCATTAGAACACAGGCAGGCAGGCCGCAAGTTATGAGGTTCCAGGTTTGATCCTTGATTTTGGGTTTGCTTTAAAATGAGAAGCAAAATATCATTTGTGACACTGGGTCTCAAATGCTAAATTGAAGAGACTTCCAGACTTTAATTTTTGCACGTTTTATTTTGTCCCCTCTATTCAAAAGTGTGAATAGTATCTATTTTAAAGGCTATTTGGAATTCAGATATATTTTAAATGCATCAATTTGAGCACTTCAAACTTGGTTTTTCAATTTTAGCTACTAATAAAAACATTCAAACAAAGTCAAATTTAAAAAAATATTAAAGTGTTTGGTAGAAATTTTTATTGAAAAAGTGCAGAGATCAAAAAGTCCATCAATTTGGAGAGTTCAATCTCCTCACTTTGACTTTAGGCATTTGCCCTTAACATTGATATAAATTTTAAACAATAATAGCAAAATCTATAATATTTTCAACAGTTTAAATTAAGACAAACCTTGGAAGTTTTATCTCATTGCTTTTGTACAAATGCTGAAAAACTTTTGTATAACGAAAATTTTCTACTTCTAAATTCAATAAAATTAGCTAACCATGAAGTTACCTAAGCTTACGGCTTCTACTATTTTAACTCTTCTCTTTAAAACATATTTTTGCTTAATGTTACGAAAATATTTAATCAACCGACTTGAGTACAAGTTGCCATGGTATACATTATATGTAAGACATACATTCTAAATTATTTAAGAAGATTCTACCTTGAAAGTAGGAGTGCATATATTCTTTCGTCAGAAGCCTGAGTGCAAGAATATATCAATTTATAAGTTAATATTAGATGCATTGTGAAAATATACTTATCCAACCCTAAAGATGCGGGAGCAATGTTTTTGAAAGACTGTATTTTACCTTGAATTATTTAACAAAGCAACAACACTGAAAAATTGTAAGTGTTAGTGGGTCTTTCTTGTCAAATTATACTGATAATATAGACCGTTTAGAAATCAAAAGAAATACATAATCTTATAATATTGCATTGGTGGGCCATTGGAATATTAAAGCATGTTGCATTTGGGAGTCATTTTGACTGGAGCCCAGCAGGAGTTCTCTCCCTTGAAAATTCCATCTTCGATAAAAAGGTCTCTGTGCTTAAACCCAAGTGTAATATGGCCCCAAAAGGCTTCAGGTTGGAAAAGCGATCCTTCACCGCCCCTTCCTTTGTATAAATTAAAAACTACTTTGCGTATTGCAACAAGGTGGTGCGTATCTTTAAGGACCAAATTATAAGCTATTTGGTTTTTCCCATCAATGAATTTCGCATCACGGCCAACACAAGAAATTTTAAAATGCGAGGTCTGGATTTTTAGCTTCTTGGCGATAAAGTTAATTTCGGAAATATCCACATATCTAGATAAAACTGTTTCGTATTCAGGAGGAGATATGACCGTCACATGGGCCTCACCACGCGTTATGAGAGGCGGGACCCCTACAGTTGAGTTCAAACGAGCAAATATAGGCTTGAAATATTTAAAATCAAGGGTCATCTGAAGGTAATTAGAATAAGGTTCAATTCCGATTTTGGGTTGGAAAGGTATATGTGAACCATCTAAAGCTTTATGGGATATCCAGAATTCTTTTTCACACAGACATGTTAAAAGCAAAAGCGGAATCAGTTTCATCTGGAGTGAAAGGATTTTTTTAAAGCGATAAGTAAATAAAAAGCAGTACTTTTGTCTTAAACCAGGGCCAGTAAAAGCTGATACACGTGTAGCAATATGCTATAGTTTTTAGGAGGGGTTTATAAAATAGTTAGTAGCGTAATTGGAACAAATCTACGGCTTAAATGATATCACTTAAGTTAGAGAAGCTTCTGTACTTCAGTAAAACAGGCACTATGTGCATTTAAGTTGTTTGTTTCAACAAGGGTGTGGGATTTTGATTTAAAGCCTTCAAATTCTATTAGAATATCGATATCTACATGTTAGTCGTATGATGAGCAATCTCTTTATCATTAAGTTCAAAATATATAAATAAATGTAAGTTGCGATAAGATTGCAACAAAAGAAGCTTCTCTGATCAATCAAACAATGATCTTCACAACTAGGGATGCTTCGGCTCAGCCCCGGCTAGCTGACGGCTTTTGGCCGCTTTAGCTAAAACGGAACTATAATATATTTAAACATATTGAAATAAATCTTTGAAAAAGGAGGTCAGGAGCCAAAAACTGGCCGCGGCTGCCGGGGGCTTGGCCGAAGCAGCCCTATTCACAACATTGCAAATCCATAGTTAGAACTTTTGAATTTTATTTGATCCAGATTTACTCTGGATGCTAAATGTGTTAGGTTTGGATCGTCGCCACCACTTAATATGCAGCGATTATGCTATTCCAACTTAGCTGCTATCATTTTATAGGGGTGTTATGGTTAATTGTAGGCAGGGGATCTGATTGAGTTGTGATGAAAGCAATAAGACCAAACAGGCAGTATTCGTTTATAGCTGTCGGGAGTAAGTGTAGCGTTTAGTAGTTAGCTATTCTTCTGGATGAAAAGGACATTACTCACAAAAATGGTACAGTAGTTTTAAAAGCTATGGCGGCAACCGAAAATACCTCAGATTTAAACGAAATGATTTCAGATTTAAGTGAATTCCAAGTTGGGCGAGATTCAAGAATCAAATAATCTAATTATTTTTGGTGAACTAGTGAAATGTCAAACAATAAACGAAATATCACTAACACATTCTACGAAATTATAACAAACATCAAGTGGTGTAGTTCAAACCACATACGAAATGATCTGATACAGCAAGTGAGATGGATGGATGCTGTTCCGGAATATAACATAATCCAATCAGGATTCATATGAGGCACCAGCAGAAGGACTAAAATGAAACAAAATTAGAGCAATCTAGAAATGAGATTTCACAAATACGAAACGAAATGAAGTCACACAAGATGTGTAGTATGAGCAGCCTAAAATAGAAAAATAACAGTATATCAGCCAATCAACAGCTATCTAATTTAGGAACAGAGGCATTTTGTTCATTTTCATGGCTCCTGATTTGTATAAAATGGTTTTGAGAACCTTCCAAATATGGACTCAAGATTATAATAAAAACAAATCATAAAATTTTAAACTTCTACTTTTAGTGATTTTATTCTAGTTTTTTTGAAAGATGGTTTTTACTAGCAACCTTTTTGACAGCACCTGCAACCAAGCCAGCAGCAGCCAAGTCAGCTTCAATGGAGGTGAGGCTCAGAACGTGGAGGCACCCGTTTACACCCAAGCCTTTGATGCAGGTAATGAGGAAGCTGACCTGTACTTGACCCCCAACCTATATGGCTTTGATTTGTTCAGTAGTCACTTAGTGTCTAGCTCTGCCCCCTCTCCTATACCCACCCCTGCACAAGCTGCCATTCAACCAACCAATCAGGATGGCAACCTTGATTTGGAACAACTTCCCGCCACCAGCCAACCTGCCCCCCCCTCAGCCAATCAGGCTTCAGCTCCTGCGGCCTAGCGCCCCAAGCAACAAATCATCACCGCCCAAATTCTCCAGGAAATTGTGGCACTGAACCTGCAGGGTCTGTCCCAGGATCAGATTTCTGACCAATTGAAATTTACTTGAGCCACCATAATGCGGGAGTTCAACAACCTAATGAACAAGGGGAATCTGATTGGGATGGCCAAGAAGCCAATGAAGCAGGTCAACTCCCAGATCACCAAGGTGTACCCAATAATGCTCAATCTTCTGCAGTGAGACCCCAGGCTTTCCCTGACCCAGGTCCAGAAGCTAATTGTGCACCATGGCATTGGGCGTCTGAGCGCATGGTGCAGCTCTGGATGTATGAAAAAGTGGCGTCAATACGGATTCTTACCAATTTTGCCAGCAACCAATGTGATGGCGCTGAGGATTTTCTGTATGAATATGCCATTGAATCTGCCCTGATCCAATGCCTGACTAGTCTATCAGATGACATCATGTTTATCTCATATTAAAAGCTATCAGTAGCTTTTGGTAATTTCAGCAAGCAAGGAAAAGCCGCCACTCAGAAAGAAAGGAAGAAGGTCAAGAGAGGGACTTTTATTGATGCATTTCTAGCTGTTTTGGCCAAGGGTTTTGTCTATTATTAGACAAACCCTGATTTCACCAATGGCTAAAAGTACAGCCATATCCTCAGCAAATTGCTTGACTCCTGGGATAGCTCAAATTCCACCTACCAGGTTTTCATGAGCCACCAGATAGAGGGTAGCTTCACCACCCTTGAGGCCATCCAAGGACGCGGGCACCAGGCTTCTGTGTACCCAGCCAGCCATACAAACATTCATCTGGCTGATGTTGTGTTCTTTAATATTGGAGGCACAGTCCAGGAGTGCCGCCCACAGGCTTTCAATGATATTTATCTTGGTGTCCTAGACCACAAGTCTCTCTTTGGTTGCCAAATAATGGCTGACTTGTTTGCAAAAATGGTTTTAATGTGAACATGGGCAACCAATCATGTAAAGATAAGTGCCTTCCACCTGTGTCACACCCATCTACAAGCCAATACAACCAATGACAGACAAAAAATACCACTAGCGGTATATGGCAGCCTTCACAAGCAATCAATCTGCCTCTACCCCTGCCACCCCCACCTCCCACCTGCCAGCCCCATCCACACAATCCCAGACCCATCAGGCCAGCACTGCCTCTATGTCTTCCTTACCGCACTATTCTGCCAAGTAGGCATCACTCCCCCTGTCCCAAAATAAACTCCCTGTTACCAAACATTTTCTATTAATATTATCTTTATCTTGAATTTCATTTGTTTATTTCTCTTTATTTATAGTTGGTTTTATTCTTTATGTTCAGCTTATTTCTATAAAATTGTATGTTTACCATGCTGTGTATCTAGATCCAGAACACAGTTATTTTTAGCACCCAAACACTGCCCCTTGTGAAAATATTAACAAAAATTTGGTGGTTTTCAAAATCTGAATTAGAAAATTATAGGCTAATTGTCATGAATGACATTTCAATACTTGTATTGAAAACCCAAGAGTTGAATACCAGTCCTCTGAAGGCAGATTGGCCCTCCAGGACGGCCCAGGACCCGCCAACCCGTTAAGTCACAGACTCAAATTGTTAAGTTGCCCCACGACCCACCAGCTTAATAATGAGAATTCCCTGAATGGTTGCCAGATTGCCGCCAAACTGGTGCCACTGAAGACCCATACCTATGCAGGAGATGTGTTCTGCCTAAAGAAGGTTGGGAAAAGACCTGCTACTAGCCCTGCCAGCAAACACCAGCTGTTACCAGTCTCCAGTCCAGAAAAAGTATTGCAATTGGCCAGCTCAGGTGACATGGTGAACAACAGCGGCAAAACAAAGCATTTCCACTTCTGTTCTCCAGAGCCAGTCCAGCCAAGACCCACCAAACTGATGCCACTAAGGGCCCAGACCTATGCAGAAGCCATAGCTTGAGTGAGACCCACTACTAGCCCTGCCAATAAGTACCAACTGCTGCCAGTCCCCAGTCCAGAAAGGGGAATGCAATTAGCCCACTCAGGTGACATGATGAACCACAGCAGCAAAATTAAGCATTGCTATTTCTGTTTTTCAGAGTCTAACCAACCAGGACCTGATGCTTTCCAGACCCTAAGCCAAGATCCATGCCCTACCAGCAAACTGCCCATGGACATGAAGCCCACAAAAAGCAAATAAGCAAAATCACATGGTATAAGAACACTGGCAGTGTGGTGATGACCACATTGTCATTTTCAATAATAAAAAGTTTTATGAACCTTTGGTTCAAACAAATCTTACCTTATCAAGTCTTAGTGATCTTCCATCTTAACTCCGGCCCAGTAGACCATCAGGCAACCACTCCTTCCAGAGACTAACCTGCTGACTTGCCACAGGCACTATAATGTCCCCCTGGAGCCCCCTTTGGGCCTGTGCACTTTACTGAATACCCTCCAAACTTGGCCTATGCCGAGTTCAACTTAGAAAACATACTTCTTGCCAACCCTCTGGCAAGAACTAGAGAAACCAAAACAATAAGCCGAGAAGGAAAGTGGTACATTAGGCTGCCCAGATTGTTCAAAGACAAGTACAATTACCTACCTGTCTACTTTGTCCCCATGACTCTGCCCTTAACTCCAAGACCAGACCACCCAATGGAACCTACTGCCGCATCTGATACCACCTCTACCCAACTGTTTGGAGTACTCTATAACACTTTGACAGGATTGGTGGATTCCATGGTCCCTAACTCTGGACCCTGGTCCTTACTTAGGAGATCTGTATCTTACATTATCAAGTTAGCACCCATTCTATGGTGGGCCTTACCCGCCAGCTTGGCCTCACCCCATCCCAAGCCACCCAATGTCTCTACCTATGCCTGGCTTCCTGAAATTAATTGTGTTTAGATAAAGTTGTTACTGATCCAAATTCAAAACCTTAATGATAAACTTTAAGCCAATCAGGAGCCATGTGATAAAGTGATTGTTGTGACATAAAGGGTCTTTCAATAATTCTTTGGTGCATATGTGCTAATTAATCTGATTGGCTGGTTGTTTTTCCATTGTGCTCCATTGCTGCTGTGGCAAGTTATTGGTGGACTAGTTCTAACCCAGCAGCTGATTGGGCACTATTCTGTCAACAAATTCCCACAGCAGCAATGGTGTACAATGGCAAATCAACCAGCCAATCAGATTAATTAGTGCACATGAATACCCAAAGACTTATGGAATGTCCCTTTAATTCACAATAATCACTTTCTCACTTGGCTCCTGATTAACTTAAAGTATATCATTAAGGTTTTTAATTTGGACCATCAACAACTTTCTCTAAACACAATAAAATTATAATTTTCTAATTTAAATTTAGCTGATCTCCAAATTTTTGCTAATATTTTCACAAGGGGATGTGTAAAGCGCTAAAAATAATATGTTGATTATGGAAATAATGTAAACACAAAGCAAACAACACATATCAAGATAACCGTAAAACATATACACAATGGGTAAAAAGATAGGATAATGTAGTAGATGGGAAAACAAAAAGGAATAAACAAAGAGGCAACAGTATCAAAATAATACAGAATTTATTGGGGCAAAAGCTATAAAAACATATGGAAAGGTTAGTAAAAAAATAAAATGAGAGAACTCAAAAAGCTTCTTAAGGACCTTGACTTGGCAATTGCCAAAATCAAAGACATTGACCATAAGGTCAAAGCAAAGGTGAAGTCCGCTGTCCTTGAAGGCAAGAAACTTGACAGGGTGACATCCAAAGGCATTAATGTCCAAAATGCCCGACACATCGGAAACGACAATTGAGCACTTACTTAATATCCAGAAAAACTGTGATGGAAGGACTTCAATTCAAGGCCTATGCTCTTTCTGCGCTGTCCGTCTGGGTTGATGACCCGGAGATGTACGCCCACCTCAAACCCCCCAAGCGTGCCAGGGCAGAGGATACCAAATTGCCCACACAACTGCTTGCGCCAAGAATGACCAAGCCAGCCGAAGCCGCTGGCAAGAAAGAAACAGAAGAAGGTAATATAAAAAATTAATAAAATTATTTAAATTCTTACCTTTTATTTTAGAAATAATTGATGGCATAATACGCCAGGTCCTGGTCTCATATGTCCCTGCCACCTTTTATAACAACTTTGCCAGCCACGTGAGCAAGCAGCTGGTCCTATCCCCCCTGTTTTGTGGGAGTTTGAAGATAGGATACATGGTATCTTCACAATGCCCAGGGACGCGCTGATGAGGCTTTCACATGCTAAAGGGGCATCTGAGTGGGCAGTTACTGCCTATACAGATGCCCAATTGGTCTGCCTGAACCTGGTTTCTCTCAGTGGAGTTTACTGTGTAAACTCCATTGAGCTTGTTTAGAACGTCCTAGAGATGCTCCCATTCAAGAACATACCAGAGATGGGCCAGGTGCATGTGGCTGCTTGCTTCTGCTTCCTGGTGGAGCACACACTATCTTAACTTCTGGAGAACTTTGGGCGTGTGGTGGGAAAATTAGCTGTTGCCAATACAACAGCTGTCAAGAAAACCAAAATTCTCCTGGCGGACTTTGGGCTGGCCTGGAGTGCCAACAAGACAGGGCTCCCTTTGGCAATGGATCTCACTTTTGCGAAGACAAAGCATGAGAAGAAAATTAGTGCAGTGTTTAACAAACTGTGTGAGTTTACAGAAGCCTTTGCTGGGCAAAGGCTTCATCTTGTTGTTTAACTGGGGCTCCTTTTCTACTTTGGGATGGGGGCCAACGTTGAGGACCTGGATGGGGTCCTTCTTGGGATTAACAAGGCCAGGCTCTCCCTGGATGGGAAAAAGGTCTTTCTGGGTTACAACTTGGTTGATCGCGTAATCCAGGACGCCTTGGTCCTGGCAGGAATCTATGTGTTTGAAGCCCAGCCAGAGAATTTGCTACTACACTCCCATCTGACAATCCTGCCTTTTACAAGCAGACAGGAATTCTTCAATCAAGGTGTATCCACTGTTTACAGTGTGGCAGTGGAGGTTGTGCGCCACCTTCATTGCCAGGTGTCTTCATACTGCAGAACAAATTATTGCTGTCTTTAATAAATTCTCTTTTCCAATAAACTTCACAAAAATTTAGATTATTTTTTATTATAATTACTTTTTAAACAACCTTATATTTTATTGATCTATTACAAAAACAAAAGATCTTAAAGCAGATATTTATACAGTAATAATAAATTTATTTATAAAAAAATTAACATATAACATGATAGCTTACATTTTACTTTTTAAATCACCCTTTTATATTTATGTTCCAGTAGCAATATAGACATATATTTATTATACTTTGTTATTAAGTGTTTTGGAAAGCCACAACAGAATACAAAAGAAAAAATAAATTACAATACAAAAATTAAGCATCTGCATCAGTGGTGATGTTCTATGTGATTGCAGGCTTGGGAGCTTCTAAATATAAAATGATAATCCATAAATCTAAAATAGTAAATTAAAGAATATAAAAAATAGTCAGAATTGTTAAGCCTTTAGCTGATTGGCTGCCTGGAGAGGCACACAGGGATGAATGAATCAGTGTGGCCATAAAACTTGGCCACAGTCTCTGCCAGAAGGGTGTGGATCCCGGCCTGGAGCAATCAAACAGGTCCTTGGTCCCAGTTAGGGTCCTTTGCTTGACAACTTGCTTGAACCACCCAAAGACCTCCTTGATGGTATTTAGGAATGAGGAATAGGCAGGAAGGAAGATAAGGCACAAATTTGTGTGGCCAATCTCTGGGGGCCAACTGCAATGCTAGTGTCAATAGTTGAAAATTCCTCAAGAATATCTGTCACCTTATGGAGGACAACATTATCCGGCACAATGACATTGGTGAAGCCCAGGCTTGTACGCCTCAGGTGCTCCTGGACCAATTGGAGGAATGATAAGAAGTTCTGGCTATTGTGAGATTTCAATATCATTTGGTACATCTTAATCCCTTTTGGGCCAAGGAGAGCCACCATGGAATATGCTGTGGTATGGACTGCAGCACGCTGAGCTACTTTGCCATTGGAGCCTTTGGGGACATAGCCATATACATTCCACATAGACGAGGCAAACACTGATTTGTCAATGTAATAGAATTTGACTGTCCCCTTGGCTTTGAGGGCAGTGTATGCCTCAGCATATTTTTTACAGGCCTTGATGTTGTCAGGGCTATTTCTATTGTAGGGGAATACCCCAAGTTTTTCCCACAAAAATTTCAGACCCTTCACCAGATGATAATAAAAGGAAATTGAGGCCTTGACCCCAAAATTGAACTTGACTATTGCCTGTATATTTGCCAGTTCAAGATGGCAATCTCAGGCTATCAACTGGCAGATTGCCCATTTGTGCTCCTTGGTGAGTATGGTGGGAACACGCAAGGATTTCTCCACAGCAAGAACTCTCCTGATATTGATGTACCTATTGAAGGTTTTGCTGGCATATTTGGGATCCACCCTGACAAGGGCTGTGGCCATCTTGTAATTACCAGATTCCTGCATCAGTGTGAGAAGGATGATGCACTTGATGTCAGGAATGAGCTTCTGGGAGGCCTTGGTGGGCTCAGTTGAACTGGGATCCTGATCAGGGACTGGCACACAAGGCATGGGCACCTTGTTATAGAACACAGCAGCCTTTTTTAGCACCTGCTGCCCATCTGTGGCTTGGAAAAACTTGGGCCCCTAATCTCTTCTTGGTTGCTGTCGCTGACATAGGGCTTTTAGCTAGTGTCAAGTACATGCTTCACCTTCTCCAGCATGGCTGACGGGACCAACTATTGGCAGTAAACAGCATCAAACACATACAAAGTAAGTTCTACCTCCTTGTTTCTAACTGTTTTGGTAGTGGTGACCTTGGTAGGCTTCTGAGTCAGCTTGGGGACCCAAGGGTTAATGCTCCACATCCTTTTGTGTTGTGCTCCTTGAACTGGTTGTGTCAGTGCAGCGTCACTATTGAACTCTCCTCTCCCATCTCCTTCCGGAGTAGGCACTTGTGTTGCACTGACTCAATTTTTTGACCTGCAGGGGTGACCACAACTGCGGTACACAACAGGTGCATTGCTACTCTGTTGTTGTGTTCCTTCCATTTTAAAATTTAATAAAGTACTAAATAAAACTTAATTAAGTTACTCTCTAATTTTAATTTTTGCTTTTATCTGTTTATGGATATTCAATTATTATTTTTTTCCCACCCAATATCCCAATTATAGATTTTTTATTTCTTAGTTAGTTATTTCTGGTTTACAACGCCCATTTTTGAATACCCAAAATAATTTCCACCCATTTTCTCATATTTTTTGCCAAATTAAGCACCCAACACAATATTTTTAAAATTTATGTTTCAGATCTTGTATCTTATTTTAGATGCCTTGGTATCATTCTTAATTACAATCCATTGCACAAACTGCGTGAGTGATTTTGTTTGTTTTTTGAGTTCCTATTGTGTTTTGTTTTTGGATTGAGTTTTGACGCACCTTGCTTGGGTGTATTTTGTCACCAATTTATATAGTAAACATGTGTAAAGCAAAGGTCAACTCACACCGTTTTGTTTGTGAATCCATGTATTTCAGTTTGTATTTTGAATAGTTTTGTTTGAAACGTGAGCACTTTGTTGCTGTGTTGACCCATTTTGTCTACTAACTCCAAAAAGCCCTGTTAACAGAGTGTATATTTTAACCTGATAGTTGGAATTTGCTTAAATCTGATATCATTTTGGTTAAATTTGAGGTATTTTTGGCTGTTGTCATAGCTTTTAAATCTACTGTACTTTGTTGATTATTGGATTGCTCTCTTTTATAGAGAGGATCTTTGTGATGATCCACATGTTTGGTGGTTTGCAGGCGGGGCTTATGTTGGCCAAGTGAAAGTTTAGTGACTGTTGTTGAAGAAAGCTGGCTGGAGGACCAGAAGATGATGGTGAAGAACTAGTGGTCCGGAGAAATGAGCCAAGATTTTGCCAAATTGATTTGCCAAAGTGAGAAGATGTGGGATATTTTGCCTTGGTTTAGTATGAAAATCAAGAAGGAATGTGGATAGAAGTTTGGGTAAGATATTTATTTATTAAGTTCCTAGGATAGACGAAGGTATGTTGCTATGAGAGCGGGATACAAGGTTGTTTTGGTGGGACGTTTTTCTTGGATTTTACTATATTTGTAAATATATGGGGAAAACGTTGAAGAGGTCCAGAAAGAACAATTTAAATAGTATTCTACTATTTAAATGGGTTTGGGTTGAATGCAGGAAGAAATGGTGCCGGAATAATGGACTGGTTAATGCTTTGGTGCGCGAAGAGTTGTTGATTTGAACGGTTTGAGCTGTGGAAATGATTTTCATAGTTGGATCCTGGTGGAACTTCAGAAATGGTCTATTTCCGCGCTCTGCATTCATTGGTTGAGTTCTGGCAGGTTTTCTGATGAAAATAATTGGTTGGAAGCCAAAAGCTTAAAGTATAAGCAAGGAAATAGTATATTAATACTTTAAGCTTTTGAGAAAGTAAGTATGTAAGCTTAAGTTATTATAGGAAAAAGTGAGCGGCAATGGTTTAAGCTTATGAAGATAGCCATTTTGAAGGCGGAACCGTTGGGAAAAGGACACTATAAGAAGGTGGCTGGCTGGAAAGTTACAGGGTCTTTTGACGGTCTTTTTGGAGGTTGTTCCAGGTCTTTGAGAGGACACTTCTGGGTCTCTTGAGTTTCTGCCAAGAGGTTTTGGAAGCCTTTTGATCACCAGAAGGAGCTTGGTTAGAGCTGAAGCCCAAGATAACGGAGCAGGAGCCCAAGAATAAGGTGCTGGTTCCTAAGCGCGGCGCGGAAGTTTGATTCCAAGGAGCCGGAGTCCACATTTGAGGAGCAGAAGTTCAAGTCTAAGGGGCAGACGTCCAAAACTTAGGTGCAGGAGTCCAAGACCAAGTACAAGAAGTCCAAGATGTTGTTGGAGGACTCCGAGTATTGGCAAATCCATATTGTTTCCTTAACCCCCCGGGCCATATACTAGAAGGTTTCTAAGGGGATCTTCCTTCTGAGAGTGAATTAAAGCCCATTTTGACCCCTATACATATTTCTGAGATACATTTCCCCTTACTAGAGAATGACAACCCCTTCCAGCCAGTCCCTGGCTACAATCCAAGACACACTTGGGGACTGCTGGACAGGAACCCCACAATCTTGGATTAGGATTATGAGCATTGTGGGTAGTTATGGGTCTTAATTTATGGTTGTGTTATGACATGGCTTAATATCACAACATTTAGGAAGCTCCTCCAACTGCATCACTGAAATATCCTATAATCAGATAATTAGCAACACAGTTGAAGACCTCCAATGTGATCAAATATATATAAATCACTCAAGAGAGCACTAAGAGAAATATAGTGTTGGGTATATACTTCTGGGAAGTATAATAAACAAAATAAAGGGGTAAATTAAGAGAATGATACTTTATTAATATGACTTTAGAGTATTATATAATATCATGGAAAGCTATATACTGTCCATGTATGCCATGGTAGTCATAGGGCTTGTCTGGGTAATGTTTTATTTAGGATTCAAAATTCTTGATCCCCATATAAGATGAACATCTGATAAGAGTGCCACCAGTTATTCATTAATTGATGGATTTCTCGGGAATAGTTTTTCCAAGAGGGAGTAATCATAGATGTTGTGACAGTAGAAATATATGGGTAATGATTTATTACACAGTGTTTCAGTGAACGCAAATAAATTTGAATATTTGAAATTAGTAAATCCCCAGAATTGCCTTTAAATACCTAATCATCACAAATAAAACTTGGTCTCTTGATTAAATAATTATTACCCATATTACATATTTTTTGTTCACACAACAAACTTTTGAAGGTAACAACTTACATTGTGTACTTTTCTTTACTGTTGTATTGTTGTTGTTTCCTGTATACCTGTTGTTGCAATGTCTGTTTCCACATCTTTGAAGCCTGTTTTTGGCTGTTCTGTTTGTCCTCCCACCTTCTACTCTGGTGTTGTTCTGCCCATGTCATCCTTCATTGATTATCCTCTGTCTAAATTCCTTGTTATCCATCAACTTTCTCACTCTAGTGAAAAAGGGTATAGAGCTTGGATTTACACATTTGAAGACTATGCTGATCAGTTTCACCTAGATGACTCTGCCTGTTTGACTGATATTGGTTATTTTCTCTTGGGAGAAGCCCACATATGGCACCAAGACATCCAGGTGTCTTCCTGGGCTAACTGAAAAGCCCAGGCCAAGCTTTGCTTTTCTTAACATGAACCTTATGTTATTCATCAGTTAGGAATCATAAAGATGGTTATTTTCTAGCCCTTGTAAGAAATTTTAAATTTTTTCTTAAACTTGCTAATAAGACCTTCTAGAAATACTTGAGGTGGAGATATTAATGAACTGTTGTCTTTGTGAGGCCCTCTACTGTGGAAGATTGTCTAATACCTTACTAGTACAAAAAACAGTGTAAAAGATGGTGTGAAGCCATTTGGTGTATGAATTAGCTGCTATGTGCCTCAGTAACAGGAGGAGGTAAAGGTTGGGTCACCTAGGAGCAAAAAAATGTCTATTGATGTCAAGTAAAACAGGAACTGGGTTTTCTGGGGGTAGGTCTCTTTGAGTCACTTTTTGCCTTTAGGCTAGACAAGTGTTAGTTCTGCCTTACTATATTGTCAAAGTGTTGAAAGACAGCAAAGCTTTTTGAGGAAAGCACAATCTACATGTGGTAGAGTCCTTTAGGATAGTGCACTAAGGCCTTGACAAACACGCTGGTTGTGAGTAATCTCCACTTAGCACAGTAACTCAGGGTGATGTGACTAATCCCTACTGCCTCATCCACCAGTATTCTGGCACCCTGAGGGTTTACTCATGATGGGTGGAAAACAAAAACTAAAAAACAATACTTGAAGAAAAACTGTACTAGGAACCACAAAACTATCATTACACACTTTAATATCCTCATTTCTATCTGTTCCTTAATCAATGCCTTAACCACATCATATTTTATCATAGTTCAGTCTGCCAAACCCACTTCACCAGAGGAAGCCATAACATTAGTCCACACCAAATATGAGATCTTTGTTGAACAATTAACTGACAATTGGGCCAAATAGTCCCCCAAGTGAACCTCTTTGTCTCTAAATCTAAAAATGACAAAGCCAAAGATATTGCTCAGGAGGTGAATGCCAGCTTTAATTTGATAAAATGTCAATTTGACATCATGTTTATGATCCAAGACCAGGTTAAACAGCCTAAACCAATCCTCCTGCTAACTACATTCCTAATGTGACCAAAATAGACCCCATAACCCATGCTGCTACAACTGATCTAAAATTAGACACATATCCTAAGACAGTACCAAACCCTACTCTATTTGAAAGAATTCCTCACATTCCAACTTTTTTTGCAAAATTTCTTATGTTGTCCATACTTACCGTGGTCAACAAATATACAAAAGAATCATGTCTGGAATTTCCTAGGATTGGACGCTCTACACATCAGGAACTAAAATACCAGAAGTACACATACTTTACCAGAACTGTCAGGGTGAAGTAGAGTGAGAGCTTGTTGTAATTAATCAAATGAGGAATGTACACCTAAATTAGGATGACATTATCAATGAGGAAGAGACAGTGTGTGTTTACTTGGAAATGATAACACTTAAAGAATGAATAAGGAAAGATGCAGCAGAAGATTATTCACAAATACAACAAGAAGACCTTAATTTGACTCAGAGTCAAGGAATCAGCATCATAGATAGGTTCACATTAAATTTTGCAAGTTTCAGGGATCATTTTGTCAGAAGGAGGAAGATTCCCAGTAAATTGCAAAGATGAGAAGGCAAAATCTAGTAATCTGGTTATTAGAAATCTGATTGGGAAATATTGGAATAAGTGAATCATGAGGCAGGATATTTTATTTGGGAAAAATATCAGACTACTAAGGTAGTTTGGTGGGGACAATTATTACTTAAAGCCTTTGAGCACATCTTGATGAGGTGGCCTCCTTGTACACAATATTTAGACAGCTTACAGATGCCATCAATGATGGTTCTGTAAGCTGTTACCTGACCTCCTTTGAGGTCAGGATTTGAAGACCAGCAGGTCAAAGGAAGAAAAATTGGGTGTGAGGCATCTGCACCCCACTTGGACCCAATTTTCTGTACCACCACCAACTTATAACTGATTTTTAGATTTAAATCTACAATCACTGCAAGCGGGCAGGGCTTTGGACCAGGTTTCCCTGGGTGGCGGCGCTTTGGCAGAGCCACACCTGGGAAAACTATGACTGTGACAAGAACGCAATAATCTCAGTTCCTGCCTTCAATAGCTTTTCAGTGAAAGGATTCTTCCAGGACCTCTTCTCTACACCTTGAACCAGTGACAATAGCATCATTCCTGCACATGTAGCCCAATGACTTTGCAGTGCTGCCTTGGAATTGTTTGTAGGAGCCAACAATAGCAACGCCACAGTGTGGACTCAGTTAGCCCAGAAAAGATGTCACAAATGGAGTGTCTAACACATTTCTGGATTAAATAGATATCCATTTTCCTGACTCATGATGCAGGCAACTGGGGCAATAAGTGGCATGAGAATCACACTGAGAAGTACTGTGATACTTTCAAATGAGACTTCTGGGCAAGGTTTGTAATAAAGGGCACCACTCTCATGATCATTCACCAGGTGAAGAACTTGACGCAAAACTTTACTGTTAAAGAGTTAAAAAGAGCCTACAAAGAGCTGCACATATGTGCTCTCTCTAAGATGGCCTTTGATAACCCTGCCACACACCTTGTGTATTACAATGCGCTCTAATATTGTGTAATGTGATACATTGAGTTAGAGTGAAACAGTAAGCTGCATGATTCAAGGACAAACAATGAGGGTATAGTAAACAAATTGTGAGTTGCTTGAGCAACAGGAGACCAAATTAGGAGTACAACTTAATCATCTTGAAGCTAGCGGCAGTGTAACAGAGGATGGAAGTGAAAATTATCAGAATAAAAATGATTTGCAGGGGTAAATTAGAGAAAGAATATAAAGGTGTTGTCATGGAAAGAGCAGGCCTGGCAGCCGTCATAGAATCAATGGAAACCTTGAAAGCTAAAGAAGCTAGTCTCTCAAGGACAGGGGCAAACAGCCCCAGGTGACCCCACATTTTTTTAAAACTTCCTTTTTATTTTAGTGAAATTAAGCTATCTAGAAACAAGTTTCTAGAGGAGAATGAGAAAAGTCTTAAGGGAGTTCAGGATGAGGGAGGAGGGGATTCTGTGGCATCTGATTGGCTGACAAGAATATTTTCAGCAGTGGGAGAGTCTGCATTAGAATTTAAGTCAATGACGTCATAATTCAAAAAATTCAAGTGGCCAGCAGGCCAAGCGCTGCCATCCCCAAATAGTGTATAACATGTAATTTTCTTGTCATAATTAATTGAAGAAAAATAAGGCAGGTCTATATTTTCCAGGGCTATTTGGGCAACGCCAGCTTTGACCCCTTTTTTGTCTATGACAGCATTTAAATCTTCTATTTCTCTCAAGGGTTTGATGAGGGTCTTTGCTGGTTTCTGGTCTTGCGGGGACGCACTATTTCTTTCATTTGGTTTTCTACCGTAACACATTGAATTGGATCAAACACCCAACAACCATCACAACAGGAACAATGGGTGGTCTAACTGTACACACTTAATAATTACAGCCACCCAAGGTAAACAGGATGAGAGAAAAGTGTGTTGAGAGCAATAAGCAATCCAAGCTGTTCCTGAAAACTGTAAGCCTTTCCCAATGATGAGTACCAACCTGAAGATTTCAACCAATGCCCAATGGTCTAGGTTGTAAATTCACTTTCTCTTTGGCCTTAGATAGGACAGTTTTCCCTCAATACTCAAAAAAATCCAACCAATGTCCTGCCAAACCTTTGAACTCTTTGGCAGACTTAGCTCACACTGTCAATGAGCTCTTTGTTTTATTGTATCCATCCCAAGCCTCTCCATCCTTGTCCAGCTTTGCTTGCCCAAAAGCAGAGAAATCTCTGAACAAATTGGACTTTTAATTGTCCTGGTGCTGTCTGCTTTTAAAAATCATCATTAATAACCAATCAAATGGTAACACACCATTCCTTTCAAAATAAAATTTATCAGCTACAAATTCCACACATAAATGCCTCATAGTCCACACCTAATCAGATTCCAGCCTGGAAATTATGAGAAAACTTCCAGTCTTCCTGACCAAGGGTGGAAATTTTTGTTTGCTAGCCAACCAGGAGGGTCCCCTGCTCCTGGTGGTCCCAAATGTTAAGCAACTCTCCCCTTAAAAGTCAAGTAGGCCCATTTTGGGTCCCTGCTTGTTTATTTTTACTAAATAAAAGTATGAAATTTTCCAACATTTTGGTTTGGAGTCTTTTTTGAAGTTCTTTATTTTTAAATTGTTTGTAAAATTCTAGCTTTTTTACTTTTTCTTTCATTCACAGGACTACAGCAGCTTTTTAACTCTCCTAGAAGTTAACGTTAACATTAAGTCAGCCATTACCTGCTTTTGCTTTTGAAAAGCAAACCAAACCCTGTTATTTCATTTAAAAATCATTTTAAATTCTTACTCTACTTTTAAAATGCACTTGCTTTACTTGAATTTGACTTCAAATATCAAAAAGTGTTAAAGTCTTCTCAAGGCTCCCAAGACCACTGAACCTCATTTTTTCAGTAAAACTACCCCTAGTTGCCTGTTTTCTTTTTTTGGTCCCCCACTGGTATTAACGGACTCCAAATTTGTTAAAGCATCAGAAAATGATGCTCCCTGCTATGAAATTTGTTGTCTTTCCCTGACACCTGCATTGCTACTCATCTGGTCCACCTCTTCAGAACTTTGGCCCTGGATTTTCCCCCTCTCTTCACCTGGTAGGTGAAAATTCTAACTAGCTCATTTACCTGTTTGATGATCTCCCTGAGAGGGGTCAGGATCTTCTCTACCTTGAAAGACCTGTTTAAGAGTCTTACTTGTTACAATGTAGAATTTTCCCTTCCTGATAATTTTTCTGCCCCTACCTAGCCCAGAAAATACTTTCACCAGCCTATTTTGAGGAGAAAATTTTGGCTACTCCCCAGGATCTGCCAATATTTCCAGAACACACCACAAGTGTACCCCCTGGTTGCCTACTGGTATGCTGCTGATGGGGTTTTATGCCTAATCCCCCAGTTGTTCTCCGCCTTATCTCTCTGGACGCCCATTTGAGCAGCTATCCCAGTCATACACTAGATGACATCCTGGTGAATTTTCCCACCAGGATGAGATCTGAGCTTAGTTATTTTGGCTCCTCTCTCTCACACAGGTACCATCAAAAAATCTGGTACTCTACCCAATTTCCAGACATCCAAATAAATTGATATCCCATCTTTTCTGCTTTTTGAAGTCACACTGGTTCAGTGCACTTAGATTCAGGCACAGATTTTACCCTAGTAAACAGCAACTTTGTTAACAAGTTCAAGTTAGCTAATGATCCTTTGTGGATTAAGAACATAGTTTTAGCTGATGAACATCACATTACTGTTACCTGAGAGACTGCCTCTTTTCAATTGCCCTGAAAAACCTTCATTCTACCATCTAAGAAACTGACATTGACTTCCCCAGATTTGACGTGGTTCTTGGCCTGGGCTGGCTAAGAAGAAACAATACTCATGTGTGCTGGATCACATCAGTAATGACCGTCAAAAAAGAAGGAATAAATCACCTGATATACCCAGACACAGTGAACCAACTCTTAAGGGATCATGTGTTTGTACATATAACTGAGACCCAGGAAGAGAAGGAAAACATCAAGGTCATCAACTGGAACTCCTTCCAGTACAAGATCATACAGTTTAAAAATAAAAAAGACAATATTACCCTCTAAGACCTAAAAATACTTTTGAAGCACCCCAAGATCTTTAAAGAGCCCCTACAAGAACTACCTCTTGAGAAACATATCCAAAATTCCATACAGCTAAAGGGTGCTGTGCCCAAAGCCTTTCCTGTGAGAGAGGGGGGCTAAACTAACCAAGTTTGGCTCCCATCCTGGTGAAACAAACCACCAGGATGCCTCCCAGTGGAGGACTGGGATGGCCGCTCAAAGGGGGGACCACAGAGAGGACACAGGGGAAAGTTGAGGGAAATAAGCATTCAAGCCCATCAACATCAGTCCGGTAAGCAACCATGGGGTGCAGGTGGGAGTGGGAGGGAACACCTCAGGGGCCTTAAGAGGTATCAAATTGCTCTTTCCCAAGCTGAGGAGGGGAGGCATTGAGGTCTTATCTCCCTCAGAGGCGGGCAAGATGTGATCAATGATATCCAGATCCAGGTCATTGCATGTCAAGCTCTTAACCACGGCCTCTCCAGAAAAGAGAAGACCACTGGGAAGATTCCAGAGGCTGGAAGGATCTTCACTCACAAGCCGGGCAGAAGAGGAGATTTCCCCCCACAAGTCTGGCAAGGTGGACCACAAGAGCAGCAGAAATGGAGCCAAGGAAAATACCACAAACTTCAAAACAGGGGGTATCATGGTTGTGATCCCCACAAAATTTGGAGAAGATTGATGGGATTTCCTAAACTTCAAACAATAGAAGTGATTAAACAGGGGCACACACAATCAAGAAACCAGGCAGGGAACAGCAGAGTGGTCTTAGGGGGGGGCTTGGATAGATCAAAATAGAAACCAGGTTTGAAAACAAAAGAATTATAAGAAAATTCAAAGTAAAAGTAGATTTTATATTGATTTTAACTATAAATTTAGATTTTGAGCGTGAACTTAGAAAGCAAAAGTAAAGACAATAGCAGCTATACGCTTGAGTCTGTTTTGATGATCCCAGAAGAGGGGCCGAGTTCAAAGCGGGTTGCAGAAAGGTAAACGTGAAGAGAATGTCTAGCACTTTTAAATCTAGATGGTAGGAACTCTGAAACAGGGGCTCCAGGAAACACAACTTGAAAATAAAGTGCAAATAAACCAAACTTTTAATGATATTGGAAAATAGACAAGCAGGGGACTGAAAGTCCCCTTGCTGTGTTTAAAGGAGTGGGTTGCAAGGGGATGGAATCACATGACCTTTGGCTCTGGATCCAATTGGCTGGGAGAGGAATTTTGCTGGGAAGGGCCAAGGGGACTGGAAAGTTTCACCCAAATTTCCGTGGTCCCATCTGATTGGCTAGAAGAAGTCCCAGGCATTTGGAGTTCACTTGAGTTTTTGAACATTGATGTGGCAACCTTTGATTGGTTGGCTCTGATAGTTTTTAAAAGTGGGCGACACCAGGCCAACAAGTAGTCTAAATTAACCAATGTTTCTTCCCAGGAGGGAGCAACCAAGGGCAATGGATCCGCGGGGTAGGCTAGGACAAACCTCTCATCAACTGTGTGTGCTAAATTCTCTAAAGAATGAAGGGGTTTGGCTGACATTTTTGGACCTTTCTTGGTGCGGCAGGGGAAGATTGTGCAATCCAATGCCAGGGGTGGCAATGAATTTACATTTCCTTTCTACTTTCTTATCCCAAACAAGGATGTTGCTCTTTGCACCTACCTAAAAGAAGCCTTAGAAAAAGGGTTCATCCAACCATTCCAATCAACTTTTGGAGCAGCTGTATTCTTTGTGGCCAAAAAGGACAGCTTCTTATGACTAGTTGCCAATTACACAACCCCAAAAAAGTCATCATACAGAATTGAGACACCTTACTTGTGATCAATGACCTCTTTGATGCACTTGGAGGTTCCAGTGTGTTTTCTAATATTGATCTTACAGCCAGCTATAATCACATTAAAATAAAGAAAGAATACATTACCAAGACTTCCTTCCATATCAAGTATGAGTTTTACAAGTATGTTGTCCTCAACTTTGAAAAGACCAATGTGACATCTAAATTTGTCATGTTTATAAACAAAGTGTTTACATCCCACATCAGAAGGCATGCTCTTATTTATCTGGACAACATCATTGTGTAAAACTCTAACATTGAGCAACATCACAAGGAGCTGAAAGCAGTCATTGCCACCCTATCCTGGCACAGATATTAGCAAACCCTTAAATGCCAGTTTATCAGGGAAAATTACTGTCCTTGGGCCACATAGTGTTCACAGACAGTATGAGAGAGGGGGGCTAAACTAACTAAGTTTGGCTCCCATCCTGGGGGAAGAATCCACCAGGGCACCATCCAGTGCAGGACTGGTATGGCCGTTCAAAGTGGTTTCCAAAGAGGGACACAGCAGATAGTTGGGGAAAGTAGTAATCTAGAACCATCAAGTTCATCCCACCAAGGAACCAGGAGGCACGCTTGGGAGAATGCTCTTGGACCTCCAGACCATCTTCTTGGACCTGAACACCAGGGTCTATGGAGAGGGAAAACATTGGGGAGTCCAAGCCTGGGGGGTGCAGAGGGGGCCATTTTGAGGGCAGAATACTTGAGATCATTGCAGGTTAGACTTCTTACTACATTTTCACTGGTAGCCATAATGTCCTGAGCGCATCCAGGGATGTCCTCAAACATGTGCATAAATTGAGTAAGGTCACTTCCCACCTAATGAAATGAATAAGAAACATGGCTCCAAAAATCTGGAGAAGTAGTTCATATCATCACCAAGACAGATGCCAGGGTAAAGGCTACAAACTTCATCAAAGAGACCAGCATTTGAAAACAGAAGAAAAACCAAAAATTAATGATTTTACAGCTTTTCTGAAACAGAAAGAAAACCAAAAATTAAAGTTTTTAAAGCATTTCAAAACAGAAACCGAAGATATGGGAGCACTCTTACAACAGGGATATGTTGGAAGTATTTCAAACTGGAAGAGACAATGACCACAGGCTATACGCTTTAAACAAAAAGCAGGAGGTGCTACTTTAAACGTATGTAGAATGAAAGCAATGGCAAAGCAGGAGAAAGACAAATTCAAACTTAAAGTAAGTAATTATAAAGAGTATAATACTAAATTTAAGGTTTGAACTAGATTTTTGAAAGAAATAGAGGTAAGCATATAGAAGAATACTAACTTTACCCCTAGGAGCTCTGAAAGAGACAACAGGAACCAGGAAAGGGCTGGAAAGATAATGAATGATAAGAATATTACTAACAAAGCCAGAGATCAAAGGGGACCAAGTAAAGAGCCCCAAAAATCAAAGCTCAAGATAGGAAAAGTTTGAACTTTATTTTAAAAGAATGAGTAAGCAGGGGACTTTCAGTCCCCTGTCTTGCTTTAAGTGACATAATTGAAATTCAGGAGTCACTTGAATCAAGTTGCAAATATGATTGGTTGCAAGATAAATTTTTCAAAGACAAATCCATTGAGTTGGAGGAAATTGCAATAATTTCTGGCTTCAAAAAACTGATTGGCTAGTGTATATGAAATGGTTCAAGTCAGCATTTAGCCCAGTAAAATTGGATTTTTTGATTCCACAGTAGCACGACCTGATTGATTCTATTTAATTTGTTTTAAATGTAGGCAAGCCCAAGCCAAAAAATAATCCAAATTGATCAGATATTCCTCCCAAGTAGGAAAAGAATTCAAAACATCAGTGTTTGTCACCTGGGAAGGGTATGCCAACACAAATCTCTTGTCAATTGTATGAGCTGAATCCTCAAGAGAATTAAGAGGCTTGGCTGGCTTTGGAGCAGATTTTTTTGTGTGTTGCAAGAAGATTGTCCTATCCAAGGCTAAATGGGGGAGTGACTTTACAATTGGGGGTTGATCCCTGTAGTTGAGGTTTTTCTATGCACATGGTCAACAGGAGTTTGTCACTTGTGACACAAATCCCAACATTGTTCAAGACCTCAAAGGGCCAAAGCTGGAAATATCAAGCAAGGTTTCACCCAGATCAGACCCCAGGTACTCCACGCTAACAAGGGTCAAGAAGACAGAGAGGAAAAAGAATTACAAGATATGTTTATCTCTCTGAAAGACAGACATGGAGTTGGTGACAGAGTCTGGGTAATGAATATGGACAAGAGTAAACTACAATCATAGAAGATAGGCCCTGATATAGTTCTTAAGGTAAATGACAACAATACTTACCTGCTACAAGACATGGGCAAAAGAAAACAAGATAATGTCCTGCACCATGAAAAACTCCACTCATGCAAGGCCCGTCAAAAACAACACAAGACCATTGTCCCAGCAACCAAACAGCAGCTGGTAGAGTATGGTGCCCGCACCCCTGACCATCTTCTCACAGTTCTTTCAACAGAGAAGCCAACCTTTAGCCAGGAGAGTATCAAACCAGTGGGGTCAATCCCCCAGAAAATTTCTGCACAAGAGATCCTGTGTCACTCAGATTGACTTCCCCACAACTTGAAGCCAAATTCAGAAGTCAAATCAAATTTATAAACAAGGCAACAAAGCCCAGTTGCAATCTCTATTTGGTGAACAGCTTGATTTAGTGCTTGACTCATTATGTAGATTAAGCCACCCCCTGTCCAATCCAATTGATTTATTGTCATAATCATGTTCCTCTTAAAATGATTCCCCTAAACTATATAAGTGATACATCTTAATAAAAATAATTATCTAGTTTCCAATAATTTCCCTTTGTAACCTTCTAATATAGCACAGTTACTACAATGGACACTTTATCCACTTTGGCCCAGCTCCAGTTAGCTTTTGGCTATAAGCCACACTGATCAAAGATATTTAACATATTCAAACATGTTGAAATTATCATGTTGGCTATGGTAGCTATCAGGGAAACAACCTTGGTCAGCCAGCCCATCAGAATTAGAGATAGACCAGGATGCAGGCCAAGCAGCAAAACCCATCATAGGCCAGGTGCTAACTTGAAAAGTTACAACATCATTCTTTCAAATCAGAACCAGGGGCCAGGAGAAGGAACTATAGTATCTATTACTACTGAAATAATAATATATAATATTTTAAATAGTCTTTTAGTGTTGTCCATGGGAAGTTTGGCAGCAGAGGCAGGCATAGGTTTGGGAGTGAGAGGGGGTTCTATGCTTAGTTGATAGGCCAGGAGGTAGTTATACTTATCTTTGAACAGGTGGGGTTCAGTAATAATCCAAGAATCCTTTCTGTTGAATCTGGTTAATTTCTTAGTGCAGGCCAGGGGGTTTCTTGCTAATATATTCTCAGAGGTGTATTCTTTATACTCTGGTTTTAATGGATACTCAGTGAAGTGGACAGGTCTGTAAGGAGTATATTGTAGATGGAAAGCTGTGGGTGGTGGGACTGGTGGGTGGGAGAGATTAGTGTTGAACTGACAGATTACTAAGATCAAATACAGTAATAATTAGGAAGCCAATATCTCATAAACTTTGTTTCAAAATGATAATAAAGTCTGGAGCAGGGTCTAGAGGTTCATATAGTGCCCCCTACCAGACTTAGATTCTAATGATTAAGATTCAGTTGGTCAGAAAATGGAAATTTAGACGGGCAAGACAACCAGGTTTAAGGGCGGCAAAATGGTACAGGTGCAGGGCAAGTGTTCATTGGCTAAGTTCTTAAGAAGAGTTGTGTAAACCTTTTGTTCTAGAGCAGTATTCTCAGTGGTGGCTTGCTGGTTGATGCCTTTTTCAGAGATAAGGTTATGATTGGTTACCAAGGCAGACATCAGGCTCATCAAACCAATGACAGAGGCCTCCTTGTCTTCATAAGCAAGTTGCTGTTATTCTTGGTATGTGTCACTGCTTGTCACAGTAGTTCCCATGATGCCAGGTATAAACCATCCTAGTTGTAAAGCAGGGAAATCACATAAACTATTGCAAAAATTGTTGGGATTAAAGGATCTTAATCAAACCATCAATCAAAAATGAGTTACAGCTGCTCCAGTTTATCCGCAGGATCCAAATCTTTGTACCAAACTGACACTGATAAATAGACATAATCTGAGGGTCACCTGATACTGTCATGGCTGGTGGCGGCCATGTACCAAGGTATTGAAGGGGAGCTCAATCCATCCAGATAACATGTCACAAGGGCCCAATAGAGGAATGAAGCAGAAAAGGTTAGGTAAAGCAATCCAGCAGCTAAGAGGCAATAGACACCAAGGTTGGGAACGGCAACTTTGGACAGACTGAGGATGGTCAGAATGACCATTTCAGCTCTACTGTGATCATAGGGCTGAGGGAGAGGAGGAGCAGGGGAGTCATAGGGAATGCCGGCCATTCCAGGATCTGGACCTGGCTGGTAGTCCATGGGTGTAGGTCTAGGGTGGTACTCTAGTCTTCTAGTTTGACTTCTGCTCAAGTGGTGTATAAATTGAAATTCTAATAAAGCAAGCAAAACTGAAAGATTCATTCACTTTATTTGATGTTGTCTGCATTTGATTTGAATGTGGGGAAGTGGGTTTTATACCACTCATCTGGTCTACCTTGGAAAATATTACCTCCTATTTTTGGTGAGCCTTTGATGTCCCAACTCTTGGGTACTGGCTTCTAGGAAGTAATAGGGAGCAGCTTGGGAAGTGAGGATTGGGATCTGAGTGACTTGGTCTGAGCAGGGGAATTCTGTTGGTAGCTGGCAGATAATTGGCTGGTTTCATCAATCTGGGATTTCACTTGATTAGGTGATGAGGTAATTTCTTCCTCAGGTTTGGGATTGACTGCAAGAATTTCTGAGTCTTGCAGCTTAACTGAGGTGCTGTTCAAAACCAATTTATTGATTGCATCAACAGCATCCCCAGTGGCTGCAAGATGGCCTACTAGCACATCTGTGCAACTAGATTGATTTGAGGTGGCAGGAACAACAGTGGCATTAGCTGCAAATTTTGGAGCAGGAATCAGAGGATTTACAGACCTTCTGGTTGAATTCTGCAGCAGATCTTCTTGATAACAGATCTGCTGCAGAACCCAGCAGATCTGGTTGAGACCAGCATTGGGTGCTCACAGCCCAATTATAGCATTGGGACTGGGTGCCCCAATGCCTTTGGAAGCCGCAAGCTCCCCCGGGCCAGTGTTTAAACTGGCCCCAGGTCAGGACCTGTTCCCTGGCCAATTCAAACTGCCCAAATAGGACAGGGCAGTTTGAATTGGCCCACGCCTGTCCTGGTGGGTGGTTGGGGGTTCAAATCCCCCAGTGGGCTTTTGCTTGGTGTCCTAGTATGAGGATTTGAACCTTGTTCCAGGCTTTGCCAGGCTGGCCCTTACAGATATAATCTTGTTCATCAGAAAACTCATCATAAATTAATCATACAAGGGGTTTTCACATGCTAGACAAGTTACACACTCAATAAAATAGGTTAGGAGTTGTAGATTCAGGTTGAATTGCTGAGCCTATAATTTTGATATATATTGGAAAATTTCCTATTGTTCAACTCCTAAGAGTTGAGTCCTCCTAAATTCTCAAATAAAACTAAAACTTATCTGCTTGGTTTAACTTATTCCCAATGCATCCAGTGGTTGGCTTGCTACATTATATTCCTTACAATTTGATACTCAATTGAGTTGTAACAGGAAGATGGGGTCCTGTCCCAAGTACCACTTCTTCCGGTCCACTCAATGTTACCACAATACCTTCTAATATTGGTGTCTTCACTGTGAAAATCAAAATTGATGCTCTTGTCAGTTCTCAACGTCCCAAGTTTTATTTGGAAGTCTCATTGATTTTATTACAGGCTATTTATCTGGGACTACTCTGGTTGGTGTTGATATTTTTATTAAACCCCAGTACCTCCTTTGGAAATTTCACTAAAAGATATTTGAAGTCACATTAGTGATTAATAATTAATTCTATGGGGATTTGGATAGTTATCCCACACCACTTAGATACGGCTTCATACTATCCCAATATTTCTGTCACATTGCTGGTACTTTCACACTAAGTTCTTTGCTTTCAAGGATATCTGTGGTTTGAATATTGGGAGATTTGATCCAAAAAATGTGGGTGGGCGGGCCCCTGGTCCTCAAGGCTGGCGGCCCGCAGTCCAGTTTGGCCAGGGTTCAAATCTCATTCCAAACCTTGAGTTTTGGAAGAGGAAAAATGACACTCCTGATAGTGGCCCAGAGCTAGAGGTTAGCTGGAGCTGGGCCAAAGTATCTCTAAGTTTTTAGCATATTTTAGTAGCATCTTTAATAAATGGTGAGGATGCACCACACTTCTCTTCTATATCAAGATAGGCTTCTTGTTTACTAAAAACTAGGTAGGCTTTGTATCTGAGTTTAATTAAGCCACTTATCAGAAAACCCCAACAACTAACTGTTAAATAAAAAGTGTAAATAATAAGTATAATTTTATTCAAAGAGATAAAGAAATGTTATTAAATGAAAATAGTTTGTCAGCCCAAGTTGTGATAACTGTTTGCTTTGGTGTTGAATGTGATTGGGAATGCTTATTGATAAGTCAACATTTAGTGTTACTGGCTTAGAACTGTTCAATAATAAATCTGAACTGTTTGTCGACTTGACAATCGTCAAGCTTTGGAACTTGTTAATCAATTACCTGAACCACTTAGGGAAAGGAAATCAACCAAACTGATTCTGAATCAGCCTGGCAAGTAAGGTTACTTCGGCCAGCCTCTGGCTCTGGGTCACTCAAGTCAAAGATCTATTTAAATATGTTTTATTATACTTTATTTCCGTTTTGGCAGTAGCGGCCCGGAGCCGGAAGTTAGCCGGGGCTGAGCCGAAGCATCCTTACGACAAGCAATTATGCACCAATTTTTTTAAAAAAAACTGTATAAAAATTGTTTTGGGATCACTACAACACCTTTAATGTCGAAACAGGGAATTTAAGCTGCAAAAAATTTAGCTTAGATTTATCTCACTTTGAACCAGAAAAGTATAAGGCTGAGCTGGACTAGTTATAAAACTAGTTATAAAACTGAACTGTGCCTCATAAACTAAGAGCGGGTTAAATCAAGTCTATAAGTTCTCACTCTGCCTAATGAGATGTTCATAATATGGCTTCATTCTGGTTATATTTACTTGCACCAACAATTATAGGCATCCTAAACGCTTTTGGAACTCGAGGTGAGATTTCATCTCCTTGGTATGACAGCCTTAAAAAACCTTGGTTTAAACCACCCCCATATGTCTTCCGACCTGTGTGGTCGGTACTTTATATTTGCCTAGGTTATAGTATTTATCGGATTCAAGAAACCCCTGGCATTGAACAATTTTCTACTTATGAAGCCCAGCGCTTAAACTTCTGGACTATTTGCCTTTTTTGGTTTCAGCTAGTAGTTCTTTTCATCTGGCCTTGGTCTTTCTTTGTCAAGAAGGATCTTCTTAAAGCCCTTATTAACATGGTTGTTTTATGGGTCCTTGCAGGACTGACAACGGCTCTATTTTACTATCAGGATAAAGTTGCTGGCATATCCATTCTTCCTTATTTTACTTGGATAACTCTGGCCACGATAATCAATTATACTACTTACCAACTGAATAAGGCGCCAAAGAAAGAAAAATAAGGGACAGCTACAATATTTGAAAATCTGATAGGTAAACATCATTGGTTGCTCGCTTTTTATAAATAAACTGCTCAGTTGAAAAATTATTTGCATATCAATCTTCTTTCTTATCGTTTCAAGCGTTAGTTTTTTTGACAAAATTCCATTTCCAATAGCCCTAGTAAGTTTAAGGTTTGATTTTTTCTTGTGGCTTGTTCTTCTGTTTATATTTTAGAGCAAACTAAATCTTACGATAAAATGCAGTCTTTTCCAATTAAACTGTTTTTAGTCAATTGGAAATATATTTCTAGCTTATTAAGTAGCTCAATATTTTTAAATAAAATTAACTGTCAACAAAACCATCTATCAAAAAACCAAGAGCACTGTACTTATAGTATAGAATTTGTTTCAATGATGCCACTATATATCAATATGCACAACTGTGATCTTTTTCGATTTCTTGTATTTAGTCTTAATAATATTAAATTTTCAAATATAAGCTACGTTAAAGGTCCTGATAGAACTGTTTAATAAGCACTCAGGTGTAAGTTTGAACGATCCCTTTAATTTATCTCAAATGCTATGCACTTCTATAAATTTTGAGCTAGGGCCGCTAGCCACCCCCGAATAACTGCATACTAAAGTGGTAGCAACTCAGTCATCAAACTGAGAATTAGTAATTGCCGACTTTTTTCTAATTTTTAAGCGATAAAGAGATAAGTCAACTGAAAGATAATCACTCAAAGTATTTTAGCAGCTATTAATTCTTAGATATAGTTATAAACTTCTGTTGAATATATGGTCCTCCTTTCCCCAAATCTAGATAAGATATGCAAAATCTTAAACTATAAACTTGTAATAACTTTATCATGATTAGTCTTCTTATGCCCCATGTGTCGTTTATTTTTCATTCCTTGTACTGTACTTTTCAGAGCTGTTGAGATGGGCGAACCAAAGTCAGATTAGAATGAACTAAAGTCGTGCATAGAAAAAAATATGACATCAAACTCACAATTTGATAGATATTAATGAAAATTTAGGCTTTAATGTTTGTAATCAAAAACAAAACATTCATATCAAGCACACAAAAGTCACAGTAAGATCATGATCTCAAAACACAAACAAATTAACTCATGCACATACAATTTTCTATTATGTTTACTATGTTTTGAGCAGGGTGTACAAAAGTTGTGCACTATAATGCTCATCTCACACATGGAAATAAGGGTAATATCAAATCAAGTCAACAACGCAAAACCAAAATAAAAAATCATGTCAAATACTATCTCAGTACCAGGATATCCAAATTGCTACATGCAATCTGAAACAAATATTAGAAATTGATATCCTTAGTTTACTTTTTGAGTGTAAAAATTGTGCAAAATCAAAGGGATATTATAAAATTGACAAAAACACAAGTGGGACCAGTTTGGCCAAATATAGAAATACAATACACATAAACAAATAACATGGCAACATATGTGAGAAATTTGGTATCCAAAATAGCATAGAAATTTTAAAATAAAATATATTAAAAAATAAGAATAGTAATTTTTAATTACTTTGATGAAAAATATTATTAAACCTGAGCAACAACCAAGTGCACCTAGCAGAGAGCGCCAAGGCTGCAGGTGCTAAAGAGGGTCTTTTAGCAGTGCTCCTGTATGCAGGGATGATGAAGCAGTCAATAACACATCCAGCAAAAACAAGGATGTGGCAACACAAACCCAGAAACAAGCTTTTTATACTAGGAGAGCTGGGAGGATCAATCCTAAGGTCTCAAAGCTTGCTAGAAAAGCTCAAAATGACATCATGTCCAAAACTGTAAATAAAAAACAGTTGTGCAAATTTCTCTTTTATACTCACCTGAATACCACAAAGATCTACCTAGTGCAAGTATACATAATAAGTGTGAGGTTATGCTTGAAACTAGATATGACCCTAATATGAGTAAAAATGATGTAAAGAACAAGAAAGAGCCAGATTTATATCACACTTCAAAGTGGTGGAAGGTATTTGTAAGAGAGAAAGGCTAAACTAACTAAGATTGGCTCCCATCCTGGGGAAAGTACCCATCAGGACACCACCCAGTAAATCACTGGAATGGCCACTTGTGTGTGTTCATAAGAATAAAAAAGACAAAATTTGGGGAAGTTGGGCATTCAAACTCATGAGCAACATTTCTGACAACAATCAGGAAGTACACCCAGGAGAAGATGCCTCTTTTCTGTGTGAGGTCTCAAGAAGAGAAATACTTTTAGGGTGGCAAAAGAGTCAACACTAATACTAGGGAGGGATCAGCCTGGGAAACCTCAATAAAAAGAGGGTCTTCATCATCTAAGATGAGACTCCTTACTAGGAGCTCACCAGCAGTCATCAGTTTACAGGCCTGGCTGGGAAAACTATCCAGTAAATACAGAAGTTGGGCAGGTTCTTTCCCACCAAAGAGCAGAAGAGAATAGGCAGCCCCAAGATTCTGAAGAGATAGACCAAAGCATAAACAAGCTATGAAGCAGGGTTAAAACAAAATAGTTGCCAGTGAGAATATCATGGTTTAATTCTCTGAAAGATTTAAGGCAGGCTAGGGGAATTGCAGGAGAGAAACAAGGCCAAAATCTAGATTTTCTAAGCCTGAAAATGATTCAGGCCTGATAAGGACTTTCTAGTGTCACAACATCTACAATTAATCCCTCTTGGGGAATTAATTCCCTGAGCAAATCACTGAATGATTCCCTGTCTAATCATTAAGTTGGTGGCACTACTATCATTTGACCATCTATTACAGTAATCAAAATATTCAAATCCTAAGCGGAACACAACTTGGACAAGACTTGCAACTTAAGAGGAACAATCACTTGGATGAGCCCCATGACTATCATGGTTTAATGGATAATATGTAGCTTCCCATGATAGTATATATTATCCTATATTCATATCCAATAAATTATCATTATTTTCTTAATTTTCCCCTTTATCTTGTTTATTATACTTCCCAGAAGTACATACTTGACAGTGATAGCACAGGTAGGTTATCCACACCTAAACAACTTAAAGGAAAAATTCCTCCCAAGAAAAGAATCCAGCAGATGGCACTCCCCACAGGCTGGAGAGACTACAAAGAAGGACATGACTTCTCTATGGGTTTTGTTGTCTTCAACAATGTCCTTGTTCCTACCAAACAGTATAATCTTCTCAACACTTGTGGTATCCTGAACCCGCCTCCAACTCCAATCCCGCAGACAACTGAAATACCCAACATTGTATTCCAGTGCCTACGCTCAGCAGAGATTGGAACGTTTGCAGGACTACTCCAAGAGAACGTCAACCTCTGGATCCAAAGCACACAAAGCAAGTTTACACAAGTGGGATACCCCTGCAGGCTCTGGGCCAGCAAGATTGCCCTAAGCGTCACAGGGGCTGCCTCACGCTTTGTAAGCAAATGGTTTGATCAACATCCTGATCACAGTGAATACTGGGATATGTTCAAAGCCGCCTTCCTCAAAAAGTTTGCTATGAAGGACTCTAACATGGTTATAATGACATAGCTCAGAACCTTCAAAATGACAGGAACAATCAAGGAGTACATTGCAGCATATAAAGACCTACATGACTGAGCTCCCAGCATCATTAACTTTGACAAAGCTGCACCACAATTGGACTTCTACAATGGCCTCCCCACACACATTAGACATAAGTTTGACATGACACGCTGCAAAAACCTCAAAGGCATATTCTTAGAAGGAAAACATGCAGCTCAAAAATCTGATAATCTACACACAACCAATAAGAGAAAGGAGAGCCCTACATCAAGAAAGGACCCTTAACCAAACAAACAAAATAATTGAGCCAACAACACCCATCCTTGAAACGGGAATTGCACTGCTCAAGTAAATCAAGAAAGCACTGATGACACCAACAAGGAGGGAAAAGCTCAGGAGAGTGCTTAGGCAAGCTGCCCTCCCCACTCTACAAGACTTGTACAGGGACCAAGGCATGAACTCAATTATCATGATCCAAGTACCCTCCAGTGATCCTCTACTGTTTGTCACCCAAACTGGAAATAAACTCTTCAATTATTCTTTTCCACTTTTGTGGACATCAGGGCACAGCACTATTCAACACTGGAGCAGACCAATCCCTTGTTGACAAGAAATTTGCCAACCTCATGAAACTACCCATGGTCCAAAGCAATATCAAGAGAGTTATTATGACAGATAATAAAAATACACCAGTCACTAAGGAATCAAAACCTTTCTGCACCCAAATAGGAGATCTTCAGACTACGCTTAGTGGCCCAATCATACCAATCCCCAAGTATGATGTTATACTTGGCCTGGACTGGATGAGAAAGACCAAACCTCATATCAACTGGGATAGTGCTACCCTCACCATATAATGAGGTAAGATGCACCACCATGTTTACCCAACTCATCTTGACACACTCATGAAGGATCATGTATTTATAAAGATTATGGAGACATAAGAGAAAAAATATCCTAGAAAAATCAACTGGAACACTTGCACATACAAAGTTATCCATTTTAAAAATGCAGAAACCAGATGTGAAAGAGACTAAATCTGTGAACAGCTGGTCACTAAATTCCCTTCTGCCTTCCAAGAAACCTTACCAGGGTTACCATCCAACCATGGCATACAACAAAAATTGACCTCAAGGGAAGTGTACCAAAAGCACACCCATATACTATCTCATACCTCAGGAAGACAATGCTTTAAAATTCCACCTTAACAAAGACCTTGAGAAAGGCCTCATTTGACCTTCTAAATCATCTTTTGGCGCAGCCATCTTCATTGTGGCATAAAAGAATGGAAGACTCTGACTAGTCACAGACTACAGGGCACTCAACAAGGTCACAATTAAGATCATTTATCTCCTGCCTCTGATTAAAGACCTTTTTGACGCCCTGGGAGGTCCCAAGTCTTCACAAAAATTGACTTGACATCATGGCATCACCAAACTTGCATGAAACCTGAAGATATACCAAATACTGCATTTAGAACCAAGTGCAGGTTCTTTGAGTGTGTGGTCCTTAACTTTGGCATGACAAACACTCCAAGCACCTTTTTAACCTTTATGAATGAAGTCTTCAAGGAACATATTTGAAAAAGGGCAATCATCTACCTAGACAATATATTCATATACAGTAAAACTGTAAAACAACACTGGAAAGATGTTTGCCTGGTCCTCCACACCCCCAAAGAAAACCAACTTATAGTCAAACCTTCAAAATGCAACTTCTTTTTTTCTGAAATCCTGTTTCTAGTACACATTATTGGTAGGGACTGAATAAAACCATACCCAGAAAAGATATGTGCCATAACCAACATGCCAGCGCCGCAGAATAAGAGTGAATTTTTTACATTCCTAGAAATGATAGCCTATGTCAGAAGATTCATCCCTGACTGGGATTCCTTGACCGCCCCCTATCCGCAATCACAGGCAAGAAAAATAAAGTGGTATGGACACCACTAAGAGACCAACATTTCCAAAAACTAAAAGCCTGCATGGTCACTGCCCCCATCTTACAATATCCAAACTGTGAAGAAATATATGAGCTAGAAACTGACACATATGACTATGCAATAGGAGGAGTACTCCAAATTCAAACTGAAGAAAAGGAATTTTTTCCCTGTAGCATATGAATCAAGAAAGCTGTCTGATGGTGAACAAAGATATCCAATACATGACAAGGAGCTGGTAGCTATTGTGCACTGTCTCATGAAGTGGCAATGTTACCTGGAAGGTGCACAAATATTCAAAGTGCTAACCAACCACAAGTCATCGATACTCTTCAAACCCCAATAATACCTATCCCAAAGACAAACTGAATGGATGAGCCTTATACAAAGGTACCCCATGTCAATCAAATACAAGCCAGGAAAAGAAATGCTTGCCGCAGATGCCCTATCAAGGCTATACAGTAAACATGTCCTATGAGCTGATGGGGACCCCAATTGGCCCATGTTGATCATGAGAAATCTCCAAGAAGGGTTCCCACCTGATACACCAATGGACATCCAAGAGAAAGTCCTCAATAACAAACACCTGTTCAAAAACATATATGGCACGCTACACCAAATACTTCCAAGTGGTGATACTGTACCCTACGTCCTGTCAACACAAAAGATTGACACAATCCTCCGATATCACAGAGATCTGAGACACACCCATAGTTGGAACTTGAATTAATATCTCAAGACACACTACTGGTGGCCCAACATGCTGGAAAATATTAAGGAAGTACTGGAACAATGTGAGGTCTGTGAAAAGTACATCTGCTCCAAGGCACCGCCTAAATAAGTAATACCAGTGTCAATCACACAATCTTTCAAAGTGTGGTCACTGGATATTGTGGGACCAATTACTGGAAATAACAAAGGCAAAAGTCACATTATAACAGCTATCAACTATGCAACCAGGTGGCCTGTAGCACAAGCTACAAAAGAACACAAAGTCAATGATGTGAGACAATTTATTGGCAAATAAATCATAGCTAAGTTTGGGAAACCTGACCTCCTGATTACAGATGGAGAAACCAAACTTAAAGCCATCAACACCAAAACTTAAATTGCTAAAAATAGAATAAAACACACCACAGCCAGTCCCTATCACCTGCAAGCAAATGAAAGAATAGAACAACTAAACAGCTTGCTAGTGGAAGCCCTCTGTTGCGCTTTTTGCAATACAGTGCCTTAATTATTTGAGATTATAGGACACAGGGCATTTGCTTGAATACAGTCATATATGAGGATATGAGTAGTATTGTATCTGAGGAGCCAGGATTGAATGGAAACATTATTGTTGTCCAGCAATGGCTTCTGATTGCGTAGAAGCACTTAAGGATTAGGATAAAGCTCAACCAGATTAAAGATAATTCAAAGATGGGTCAAAAGATAATTTTATTGTAATTGATTAATTCTTCTTATAACTTCTGCAAGATTAATCCCTGGGCTGCTATCAATGTCTTCTAGGACATTCTAACACGCCCTTTATTTGGCTAGTTATTAATCTAGGTTTGGTGCTTATCACACATCAACCAATAGAATATCTTCATCTTTAACCAGAACAGGTGGTCCTTGCTGGCATGGAATAATTTAGTTACTTCAGGATTACTTCCTACCTTCCAGAAATACTCCAAGCTTAATGCTTATTAATGTAATTAATATGGGAATTCAAGATTATAGGAAATCAAACCCAGTGCCTTGGTGCTCAATGTAAAAGTAAAATGGCGCCTGCAATATTTTCCAGGCAGTGCCTGTAATAATTTTAAGTTGGTTCAGCAGCGCTTGACGTAAAAGTAGTTTGGTGCATTGGCGCCTAATTCAACTACTATGTGGCACTTGTATCTTTTTAAAGTGGCGTGACAGCAAATCATGTGTCATTTAATTGCCACAGCGGCGCTTATCATTGACTAGTTTAAGGCTCAGGTCAGCAGACTACTGCTGATCCAATATGCATATGATTTATACTACCAATTTATGTTGTTTGGCAGCTGTAATTCATATCCACAAGCTCCATCATAATTAGCATCATTGATTTTTATACTGCTAATTTATGGGCTTGGTTGCAGAAACCCTAATACATGAGCTTTGTCATAATTGGCATCATTGCTTGGTCAAAATCCCAACACCCTCAGTAAGTTATCTTCTAACAATCCAAAATCCTGGGTCAACATGCTACCAACATCACTCATGGTGTGCAGAACACAAGCCAACCAAAATATGGGCAAAAGCCTGTATGAACTTGTCTATGGGCATAAGCCTGCCCTTGTTAGCACTACTGCAGGACCATGTTTAAATCTATCTAAGAAGGTACCAGACAACAGTCACCCTGATTTACAGCGTGCTAGAAAGGACCAAGAAGATATGTAGAAGAAAAGAATTGAGAGAGAAGCAATCCTGTTACAACAAAAACGCTTCCAAGTCAGGGACAAGATCTGGTTCATCAACCATGACATGCACAAGTTGGATCCAGGGCTACAAGGACCAGGCATCATCATGGAGGTCAAGCCCAACAATACCTACCTCATCAAGAGAATTGGCACTCAAACAGAACTAAAGTGCATGCACCATGATTGCCTCTGCCTATGTAAAGCAAGAAAAGCTCAATATAACTCCCGGCTCCCTATACCCAACACCAAACTGGATCAACACAAAGCCTGTATCCCTGACACTCTCAAGAAAATTCCTAAAATTACACCTTCCAGCACCCCAGGGGAGATGTTGCAACATCTACAATTACTCCCTCTCAGGAAATTAATTCCTTGAGCAACTTGCCAAATGATTCCCTGGCTAATCATTAAGTTGGTGGCACTACTATCATTTGGCCATCTATTACAGGGATAAAACATTTCAAATCCTAAGCAGAGCACAACTTGGACAAGTCTTGTGACTTAAGAGAAACAATCACTTAGATAAGCCCCATGACTACCATGAAGTACATGGACAGTATGTGGCTTCCCATGATACTATATATTATCCTATATTCATATCCAATAAAGTATCATTTTCTTCTTAATTTTCCCCTTTATCTCATTTTTTATACTTCCCAGAAGTATATACTCAACACTAGAGAACAAGTTTAAAGTGAGGACTTCATAAGAGACTATTTGGGGCCTAGGAGAAATTTTTAAGTCAAATATAAACTTAAAGCTTAAGATTCTAAGTTTTAAGTAAGTATTTTGATTGTTTTCTAACTTTTTTATTTCATATTTGAAATCAAAAAAAAAAACCCCAGAAATCAAGGTAAAAGAAAGTGTGAAACACTACTAACTACTTTATGAGATAATGAAGAGAAGTTTGAAGATACTATAAAAGGGCTAAATGTAATAGAAAGACTAAAAATTACTAAAAAAATTAAAGGGGAAGGACTCCAATAACTACAGAAGCTAAGGTAGTAACCCAAACTTTAATTTGTAAAATAGATAAGCATAGACCCTGAGAGGGACTGCTTTTAAGGAGAATTTTTCAGAGCTGAGATGTCATCATGGGAATCAGAAATAAAAAACAAACCTGATTGGCTGCTTGATAAAAATTTCAACCCTGTGTCAGGACGGTTGAAAGTTTTTGCAATAATTTCTAAAAATGCATCTGATTGGTTTTTATGTCTAAGTGGGTTGGCATGGGGAGTACCTTAGATTCAGAGCAAAATGGAGGCAACAATGTGGAGGCCAACAATTGATTACAGTATATTAACTTTAAATGAAGACAAGCCCAGGGCATCAAACAGTCTAAACTAATCAGTGTTTTTTCACAGTTAGGAGGGGGGTTGAAACAATGAGGCAGGAACTTTTGAGGGATAAGTCAGAAAAAATCTATCATCAATTGTGTGGGTCAAATTCTCTAAAAAGCTCAAGGATTTAATGGGATTTGGGGGGATTTATTGGTTTTTTAAGGAAAGATGGACTTAATCAAGGCTAAAGAGTATAACTTTACAATAGGCAAGAAGGAAGTTGTATTTATCTTTGAATAAGTGGGGTTCTGTGATATGCCAGATGTCTTTAAAATTAAATCAGGTCAACTGTTTGATATGTACCAGGAACTTAATTACCAGCATTTTTTCAGTGGTATAGCCCTTGAATTTGGGCTTCAAAGAGTATTCAGTAAAATTCAAAGGCCCATAAGAAACACCTGGAAAACAGAAAACTGCAGGCAGAGGAGCTGGCAGGCTGAAAGAAGCAGTACTTGAATGGCAAAAGACTAAGATAAAATATGGTAAAAATTAGAAAAAACAATAGTTCATAATCTTTATTTCAGAATAGCAATAAGGCATGATGTGAGATATGGGGTTTTATATAGTACTCCATTGCCAGACTTTAACTTTAATAGCTGGGGATCTAAAAATTAGGAAAAGGGTTTTAGGCGGACAGGTTGTCTGGATTTTGGGGTGTCAAAATGGCACTAGTGTAAGAAGGGCTTTCATTGATCAAATCATGTAAAAGGGTTACAAGACTCTTTTGTTCTGGAGTGGTGTTTTTGAAGGTGGCCTGATAGTTGGTATTCTTTTTATAAGTGAGGAGTTGATTGGCTGCTAGGATGAAAACAAGACTCATCAGGAAAATGACAGGGGCCTTCTTTTTTCTCATCAGGTCGGTGTCTACAGAGCTATTGAGACCACATCTGATAAATTTGTATGTTTTTTTGTAACTATGAGCATCTTTGAATAAAATCCTTATAGATTTGATCCAAAAAAATATGGGTGATTTTCTGGTCCTCAGAGCTGGCAGCCCACAACCCACATTGACCAGGATTCAAATTCTGTTTCAACCCTTGGGTTTTGAAAGGGGGAAAGTGGCATTTTTGACACAAAGTTTGGATATCATCCTGAAGGTATACTAGTTATCTGAAAAGAATAAAAGTGAATGATCTGATAACACCAAAAGTGACTGATAATACTCACAATTATCATTGGCAATTGATAACTAAGGGGAAATATATTTCACAGCAATTAATGGTCTCCCAAAGCAGTTTTTATCATCTAGATGGCTGTTTAAATGATGAAATTAAGTAAAAAATGTCTTCAATCACAAGTTTATTTGCACTGCTTTACTCATTTCTCAACCAGGAGTTTTCTATCAGTAAACAGACTAAAGTTATGCCTCTTTTAATTTTTTGACCAGCTCTAAGATCACTATCACTAGGAAAGTTATTTTTCACAAAGAGATATAATAGGACTTAAAATAGTCTTAATTAAAACAAAATAAATGTCTTCTTAGAAACCTTCTGATTTGTCACTGTCTTGTAGTTTTTTTTGACCAGCTGTTTCTTTAGATATGGCTCCTGAGTATCTCTAAAAATTTCTGGTTATGTCAGATTAGCCAGACATGTGATTATCAAGATACAGATTAAGGCTTGGCAAATATCTTACTCACAATCCAAAAGAATCTTCAACTTTTTAGTTGACTGCTTATTTATAGCCCCATGATTCTAATGTTTTTCTCAGTGTTGTGTTCTGAGGCGCAGCACAGACACACAACGGGGAATCCTAACCTTAGGATTAGATTTGTACTAAGTCTTGGTTAGATGACAGGTAAGGCTATGAAATTCCCTTGCAACCCTGGAAGAATAATCTCTACTAGTTGTGGCTAGAGA
>QTSX02002419.1:0-28595 GCA_014839935.2 Entomophthora muscae
AAAAAATACAGTTAATAGAAATAAGATTTATTTTTATTATTTGTATATTTTACACTCTTAAACTTTTCTTCAGTAAACTAAGCATTATATTAATGTTCAAAAAGCATAAGTTTACGGCTTAAATGATACCAAAGAAGTTAAAAGTCTTTGAAATACTTAAGCTGGCGCCTTGGCTTAATCTAACAAATAATGACCCAAATAGGCTGGGTGTCTCCAATTCCCACTTGGAGAACATCTGCTGCAAACTGCAACCAGAAGTTCTGTTATGGTTTCAGCTTCTTCTCCTACCTCTAGTACCCACCCCAACTGCACAGATGTTCTGAATTGTTATATTGCAACTGCTGGGGCTGCAGTTCATGAAAATGATAAAAGGGTTGAGAACTGCACCCTGGTTAAGCTGAAGGACCTTGATCACCATGCATCTGCAGTTGAACCCCCAGGCTACTCCGCAGCCGATGTTGGGCCAGCTAAAGATAACCAGCAATCAAGGCTTGACGGTATCTGGCTAGATGATGGAACTGACACTCCTACAGCCCAATGCTCTGGTCCAGTAGTGCCCCCAAGCAAATCCACCAGCTAACCCTTTGCCAGACTTTGAATGAATCCCCCTCCCCAGGCCAAACTAAAAAAAGTCTATCCCCCCTTCCCAAGCCCCCTTTCACTTCTTATCAGAAGCTGGCACCTAAAGGATGGGAAACTAAATGCTTGCAAGAAAGGAGAGGTGGCATGTTCCAAGGTAGACCAGATGTGTGGTATAAATCCAACTCCCCCGCTTTAGTCAACGCATATGGTGTCTAATGAAGCAAATGGTACAACACCTACCGCTTGCTTCTCTTCCACAAGTTATGTTCCAGCCTTGGGCTGTACCCTGCCATCACACCAAAGTCTAACCTGGACCTTTATATACAAGTTTTTAACCCGGGCCCAGGTCTGGCATGCCAGTTGCTGTGTCTCCTGACCTATACTGTGGAGGTCCAACTGTATGGCCATAGTGAATCTGGGATGATCATTCTAACCCTTGTCAGCCTGGCTGAAGCTGTATTCCCCACCTAGGAGCCTATTGTCCATCAGCAGCAGGTTTGCTGTACCTCTCTTGTATGTCCTCTCCTTTACTGGGCAAGGATGGCTAGGTATCCAGAGGGATGGGACAACAGCATGGCTCCCTGGTTAAGCACAGCCTTTGGCCCTAACACCAGTCTAAAAGATTCAAAGAGAACACATTTAACCCTCCCGATATGCCATGATGTTGAAGATAGGGTGGTAAACTTGGGCTAGAGTAAGCTGGATCTTGGTTAAACTGTATAGAGGCGGTCATAAAGATAGATAATTCTGCAGCATCTTTGCTTACTCCCTCTCAGGGAAGGGATTCCCTGAACGGTTCCCTGGTTAATCATCAAGTTGGTGGCACCCATATCAGCTGCCCATCTAATACGGGGATCACTTTTTGTGAGGGCTGGAAGGAACACTACCTGGCCAAGCCCCATGACATACATGGACAGCATGTGGTTTCCCATGATATAACCCTCTAAATTCATATCGATACAGTATCGTTCTCCTCTTAAACTTCCCCGTTATCTCGTTTATTATGCTTCTTAGAAGTATATGCTCGAAAGTAGCTGATGTTATCATGGTTACTTTCGGTATGGTTAAGCTAATCAGGATCGGTTGGAAATCTCCTGGTACTGCCTGTAGAACCTCGGTATCGTTCACGTTTCAGCTCGCCTAGGTTCGACAAGGTTGCTGGGATGGGGTTCCATCCCTTAGGTCGGTGGAAATCCTGCTGGGGAGGGTTGTATGGATAACTCCAGGGTCTGCCGTAGATGGGTTGATGATCTGCATGAACCCGGTTCAGATGATTATGTACAGATGATGATGGGGTTCCTTTAGGCTAGCTTTGCTATACGATGACGGGCATGGTTGGGTTGAAGTGGTATACAGGTTCCGGTTTAAAGGTATCTTAGCCAGTGAGATCCTTGTGTGATCTGTATTGATTCAGATGGTGTACCAATTACCACCAGGTTTCGGGGTGGTGTTCATTTCTACCCAAACCTTGTCGATGGTTGGGATGGGGTTGTAGATTTGAGAGAGCGACTGTGAGCCCTTGATAAATCAGCTGCTTCTCAATATATTTTATCAAGATTTCGGTGGGTATTTCAACTACTGTATCAAGTTGTGCCAAGGGGACTTTCCGAATACCAGGCTGGGGTAGTTAAGCATCTCTTTAAAGGGATGAGAGGTGGTGGTGGATTATTGGCACCCCGTTCACCTTTTTGGGGTGTCAGGCATTTACATGGCCTGGTAGATATACAGTATTGGGAAGAGGCTAGAATCTATAGCTAGGGTTGGGTTCCCGGGCTGGTGGATACAAATGGGCCGCTTGGTTTCTATTGACGTTGCAGGAAGTATCTGGAACCCATCTGTTTGGTGGGTTTGCCTTGCAGGTTTCATCTATCTTTCTTTGGATATCTTGCAAAACACCTTAAATTTAATAACCAATCGTGTGTGCTGATTACTTAATGCATCGGATCACTGAAAAGATACGCAAGTTTCACAGCAAACAAAGGTTCAGATTGCTTCTCTTAAACCTATCATGGATATTTAAATGGCTAGAGAAATAAAGGCTGTTCTATTTAATAGTTAAGTAATGACAAACAAAAATACGGTGCAAGTTAAACATCAGGCAAAGGGTTCACGTGCAGTTGCGGATACTCGTAGTTCTGGGACTGCTTCTCTTGGCGAGATCGGTGACGAGCAGCCTCCGCCAGCGCCCGAGCCGCCTGCCGCGCCCTCGATGAAAGGACCCTGAAGACCCCGTTGGAGGAAGCGACTGGAGTGGTGCGTCGGACCTTGGCATCAACTCCTAGGAACTGATCCCAGGTAGAGCTGCACCGTTTGGTCAAAGCTCGCTTTTCTCTCTTTCGCTGGCGTATCCCTAAGCGACCAGGGAGAGGAGAGGATGCTTTGGTTTTCCAACCAGCGGCCAAAGATGAGCAAGCCTTAATGCCGATGGAAGAATGTTGGGGAGAGGGGCTGTTTGACTGGATTGATGGAGAAAAGAAGGATCGGGAGGGAGTTGCACAACTCGATGTGAATTCTGAGGTCCCTGAAGGGAGACTTGGATCGGAACTTATATGCGAGCCTAGGCGGGGATGGGAGGAGGGGATGGCAGCAGGAAGTTTGAATGAGTGGTGTTGGAACCCCGTAACAGGGAACTTATCCCACCTGGCAAGAGCAGCGGCGCTGCGATCATCGAAGGAATTGGCAACAGGAGAACTGCATCCTAGTTGATCGACGTCAACCAGATCCTCGAGGGAAAGCATCTGAACTGCATTGACAGCCTGATTTATGACGTCTTCACCGACCGGTGGGTAAACCCCTTTGCCAAGTGAAGCCAGCGGTAAGTAGTTTGTGGAATTGGGCAGCTGCAGGGGAATGGACCGGGGCCTTTGAATTTTCTCGTTCCCTTTAAAGATAGGAGGGTGGAGGAATTCAGCGACTGGATCCTTAAAAGAATACTCTAGCAGGTCGTTGGAAAGAGAAGGGCTCGGAGGAATACTGGCGTTATCCTTTGGCGGCTCCTCTAATAGATCGCTAAGGAAGACCGGCTTATGAGGATACCAGGGATGAGAAGGGGAAAGGAATTCTTCGCCAGACCCCATGCGTGGTTTGGGGGAGGGGATAGCATTGGGAAGGGATTCATCTTCGTCATCTTCATCTTGACTATCCCAGTTACAGGTGGCCGACATTACCTGTTGGATAAGATATTGCTCCTCTCGTTGCCGCATATGGAAGCTCTCTTCGATATCTAACGGCTCGGGAGAACCTTCGTTATCAAGCCCAATCTCACTTATTACACTCCCTAGAGACTCATCTTCAGACAGCGAAGAATCGTTGTCTTCTTCATATTCTGTTTCAAGGGGGATAGATGAAGAGTCGTCGTAATCTGTTTCAAGAAACGCAGGCGAGGAATAAGATGCTTCTTTGCACTCCGTTTCAAAAGGTGCAGGCAAAGAAGCATAACGTTTGCTGTCCATTCCAAGCGGTGCGGGTGAAGAAGGGATATCCTGCGGACTAGAATCGAGACAAACCTCGGCTGCCAACTCTGGAGGGGCTAGGTTGGACTTTACTTCCATGGCAAAAGAAGGATGAGACGGCTCATGAGACATGATATCTAGCTCCAGATCTTCTTCGTTGTACGAGGAATCTGAGACGCAGTCGATAGCCTCGTGCATCTCTGGGGAAGAAGACATCTCCATTTCGTCCTCAGAAACAGTGGTGGCTACATTGTTTTGAAGGGCTTTGGCGGGGCCACTGTCTAATTGTTCATATGTTAGCCTTTCGTCTACCGACAAACTAGCAACTTACAAGGGTGACAGGAGCAGTCTCCATCACAAGTTAGACAAATATCAACATCTTCATCGGCTTGGGCTGGAGGACTGGGTATGGAAACAGAAACAAAGTGCTGAGTTGATGGCAGGGGCTCGTTCTTCTCTTCATCATCATCGCCCATGATATCCACATCGGAATTCTGGAGGGAAGAGGACCACACATCTAAAATAGCACACGCCTCCATGACGGGCAAGTTATCTAGAATGGATTAGCAACTGCTACAGCAATCCACCCCGCTTATGAGCAAGGGAAGGCTTGATAGTAAAACTTACTTCGGTTTGTTCTTTTGGATTTGTGAGTCTTTCTTGGAGAGGCAGAAGCTTGACAGGTAAGGCACAGGAAATTTTTGAACGTTTGCTGCGGAAGTATTTGGGGGCCACAAGCACGATGCCAGAGTCCTATAAGCATATTTTAGCTCTGCACACTCAACCAAGAGATCGAATAAAAGGTTGCACTCACCTGAACAGCCTCTGCACCGAAGATGAGCAGATCCTACGCTTGACTTTTTTACTACCTGCCGGCAGGACTGGCAGTGTTTTGTATGAGATCTTCCCACTTTGGGCCTGTGGTTCGAAGGCCTGAGGGGTGGAGAGATGGTTAAATAAGAGGACGCAGTGAAGGAGCGAAGAACGGCCTTCCCTCCTGTTGATCCTCGAACCACGACGTATTCTTTTTCGATGGGGGCCCGCTCACGGTATCGATCAGATCTCAATATGGGGGAGGCGTTGGAAGAATTGTCGTTACGGTCACTGCTGATATCCGAGGAAGAGAACACTGAACGCTTTTTGGGATAGGTTCCACTATGGCCTGAAGGTTTTTTCGTACGGTGGGTTCCTTTGCTTAAGTTGTAAGAATCGCGTTCTTGCGCATAAGAATAGCTCCTGGGCTTCATTCTATCTTTGTGAATGTTTTCTAAGTGTATTTTTGAAGGCTGTTGTTTTTGTGTTTAGTCAGGACGGAACTCAAGGTTGGATGAGGCTCTGTAAAGGAAAGGTATTAGTAAAGTGAACTTTGATACAGGTAGAGGCAATAGAACAAACATGGAGGCTAAACCACCGGCCTAATTCACTCAAGATCACAAATGAAATTTAGACATTGAGTTTAGGCTGGGGTTGGTTCTGTGTAGAACTAGCTCAGCGAGGTGGGCAAGAAGCTAGGACATGCCAAATAAGTGAACAAGGATGTTACATACAGCTGAGTATTCTGGAAATTTGCAGGGCTATGGTGAAGTATATTACTGGGAAGGAGGATGGCTTCTGAGTAAGGGTGTAGGTAAAAGTAACAATGGACCTTGACCAGATATCGGGTGAGGTTTGGTGTTGCCTTGGATAAAGGCCCGAAGCTGATTGGCTTATTTTTGTCGGGCCCAATAAAAGTTTTCGTAAATGTGGCTTTGTCCGATCAATCTCGAATTTTTTTTGGCCAAAATTTATCTACTCTTGCCAGCATTGGAATGATGAATCACTAATGTTTTAAACTGCAAATTTATGGAACTGGTTCGTATACCTTGGCATTAATAAAACCCCACTGGTCTATCCAAGTTATCTGGAATTTAAATAATTCCAGGCTTGTTTAACTTGTCTGTTAACTTGCCAAGTTTCTCCGCCATCGTATTTTATTCCTGTGATCAATCCTGCCTCTCGCGCCAGGCAACTCAAAGAATTGTTTTCAACTCTCTTGCTTGAAATTGGCCAGCATCTCGCCCTGTCGGATTTAATGTTTCATCCTGGATCTGTCAAAAGACTTCTTTTAAATTTAAAAATCATGTTAGGCTTGCTTTGCAGGTGGCTTTAATTGCCACGCTCCAAATTAAATAAATTCTTTATTAAATGCTCGCCCCAGGGAGCTGCTTCAGCATTAGCGAAGCCAATAAGCGACCGAGTCGCACCTTCATTAAATCCCCTTGACTAAATTTATTTTAGCCTCGTGCCACTTTAACCACCATCTCTTCTAAACAGAAACTATTGGCTTAGTTCCTCCTACCCTTTCATTTGATTGGACAAGTAGATATCCCATAGCTGAATATGCCCAGGTTTACTGGTGTTTAAGATACATCACTTCCCTACAACTTTATGCAAACAACGTATTTAACTGATAAGCACCATACAATCAATAATCTCCTTTAGTTCACTCAAGGGCTCTAGATTTGATTTGGATTTTATACCTCAAATAACATTTTGAACCAAGCATGCACACGCCTAAATATTTCATGTGCATTCACCAAACCAGCGCAGTACTTTGATTTACCATACCGAGCTATTAGTCATCTTCGTCATCAGATTATTAACCCTGAGAACGGGATTGGGCAGGGATAACTTTGAGGCCAAAAGCGATATGCGACAACGCTTCATAAGCTGCCAGCATGGCCAGGGGATAGCTCGAGAAAAAAGTTAGGTCCCCACCCAGGGCAAACCGGGTTCGAGCTCATGGCTGGTTTATAGTAAACTAAACCCAGATCAAATCCACCCTATTCTGTTGCCATCTAGGGCTTTACCTTTGCCGCTGGTAGAAGATCCATCTTGGATCCTAATATGTGTATCGATAGCATCCCAACATCTATGATCACTCCCTCTCGGGAAAACAATTCCCAAAGAAATCCTACAATTGATGGATCATTGGTAGCATCCAAATCAGACCTCATGTTATACAGGGATCAAACATTTCGAACCCCAAATACAACATTACCTGGACAAGCCCCATGACATACATGGACAGTATGTGGCTTCCCATGATACTATATATTATCCTATATTTATATCCAATAAATTATCATTCTCTTCTCAATTTCCCCCATTATCTCCCTTGATATACTTCCCAGAAGTATATACTCAACAGCAGCAGCCCAGGTAGGTTATCCAAACCTGCACAGCTAAAAAAATTCCTCCAAAGAAAAAATCCAGAAGATGGCCCCCTCTGCTGGCTGGCAAAGATATGAAGAAGGCCAGGAGCCCCCACCGGATACACCATCTTCAACAATATCCTTATACCCAGCAACCAATACAACTTTCTCAGCACCCAAGCAGCCCTAAACCTGCCCCTACACATGATGTACCCAAAGTGCCTAATGTTGTGTTCCAGCACCTCTGTGCAGCAGAGGTTGGGAAGGTTGCAGGGTTAGGCCAAGAAAATGCCCCCTCTGGATCCAAAGCACCTGGGACAGGTTTACTCAAGCCAGCTGACCCAAACACTCTGGGCTAGCCAGATTGCCTACAAGTAACCAGGGCCACCTCCTGATCTGTCAGCAACTGGTGAGCAAGGACCACAATGCAACAAAGACTGGGAACCGTCTATGAGAGCCTTCTGGTAAAGTTTACCATCCCAGACTCTGGTGTGCAATAGCGACAGAACTCTGCACCTATCAGATGGTGAAGATCTTGGCAAACACACCCCAACATATGTGGATATCCAGGGCTGGGCCCCACCAGCATCCACTTTGATAAATCTGGCCCCCAGCTAGCCCTCTACACCAGCCTCCTAACACATATTATATGCCATTCTGATATGAGCTGATGCGACAGCCTCCAAGGAGGATTGTTGGGGAGACAGGCGGTAAAGAAATTGGATAATCTACCCATGACAGATAAGCTTGAGGGGACCCCCACCCAGAAAGAACACCTGTCCTGAAAAGCAAGCTGACCCTTAAAGCAGAAGCTGTAATGCTCAAGCCAACCCAATGAGCACTGGCGCTGCACCCGAGGAGAAAAGGGCAGGGGAGCGCTTAGGCAAGCCTTCCTCCCCGCGTTACAAGACCTGTACGGGGCAAGGAAGTGGACTCAATCACCATGGTCCAAGCGCTCTCCAGCCATCTGATACTGGTTGGCGCCCAAGCTGAAGATACGCTCCTGGCTGATATTTTCTGTTTGTGCAGATACCCTGCATAACATCATTCAAGACGGGAGAAGACAGGTCCCTTGCTGATGTCAGATCTGCCAACCCCATGAAGCTGCTGGCATCCAAACACAGCATAAGGGTGTGATCATGGCAGATGGCAGGAGCACCTGGTCACCTGAGAGGCAAATCCCTTTCAGCCCAAATAGGGATTGTTGGAGCCATTCTTGATGGCCCCATCATCTGGATACCTGAGTATGATGTAGTACCAGGCCTGGATCCGATGCAGAAGACAAAGCCCTGCACTGGCTGGGAAAGCTCTTCTGCACTAAGCATTGGGGAGAGGGGCACTTCTGTGCTTTCTGCACACCTTGACCCCTTATGAGGGAGCGTGTACTTGTAAAGATTGTGAAATGGAGGAAGAAAGGGGTGGCAGCAAAACTGCCTGGCACACCGGTACATGTCAGACCATCTGTTTCAAAATTGTGAAAGTCTCGCTTGAACAGGGCCAGATATGCCAAGGACTTATCTGAGAGGCCTCTTTGATATTCCAGGGGAAGCTGCTGGGGGCGCCACCTGGCAGGGGTATTCAACATGGGATCAACCTAGAAGGAAGTGTTCCCTTGGCCAGACCCATTGATTGTCTAACACCACAGGAGGACAACAGGCTAAAGGAGTACCTAGATGAAGCATCAGAAAAGGGGCTTATGAGGTCATCCCTGTCTCTCTGTGGTGCAGCTTTCTGCTTAGTAGCTAAGAAAGACCAAGTATTATGCCCTGTTATTGGTTATAGAGCTCCTAGAGAAGTCACAATTAAGAGCAGTTATCCCCTGCCCCTGATCAATAAACTTTTTGATGCCTTAGGGGATCACAATTCTTTACCCAGATTTATGGGACTGCTGAATACCATCAGATCTGAGTTAAACCTGAGGACGTCCCAAAGACAGCATTCAGGACTGGATACAGGTAGCTTGAGTGTGATTTTCTAAACTTTGGAATGGTGAATGCTGCCAGTACCTTTATGATACCTTGAATGTGGTGTCCAAGGAACACATCAAAAAGCTTTCCATAGTTTACCTGGATGTCATAATAGTCTAGGGTCCCAGCAAAGAACCACATGGGGAAGATGTCTGTAGGGTACTTAGCCCCTTCTGGGATAACCGACTAGTGGCCAAGCCATCCAAGTACAAGTCCTTTTCCACTGAGCTACCCTTCCGGGGGCATATCATCTTATGGACAGAATTAAGCCTGGCCCTGAAAAAGTAACCACCATAGCTGGCATGCCAGCCCTGCCAAACAAGCCCAAGCTCTGCTCCTCCCTGGGAATGGTTGCGCATGTGAGAAGATCCATCCCAGACTGGGGAGCGTTGTGCACCCGCTGTCTGCAATCACTGGCAAAGCAACCAAATCTGTCTGGACACCGCTACAAGAGCAACCTTTCCGTCAATTAAAAGGATGCATGTGTCATGGTTGACATTTTGCTGTTATTAATAAAGCAAGGCCCAGAACAAGGGTGGAACCCAGGTCCTTTCCCCGCGGCCTGCCAGCCCAGAGGGTAAAGTTACTCCTTTGGCCCTAACCAGATCTTTATTTCTGCAATGAACTAAGAAATCCCCCCAACACCCTACCAAGCTCTGTAATGCAATGAAATACCTAGCACACATAATTGACAAGGGATTTTTCTTAGCTTATCCTTCCCTACCCTCTGATGGTTCTTCACTGCTCTCCTTACCAACCCTGGATTGAACCCTGGTCAGTTTAGACTGCTATTGGCCTAGGTCCACCCTACTTGAAAGCAATTAGGTCTACCCAATTATCTGGTCCCACATCATTAGCTCTAAATTCCCCCAAAAATGGTAACTCTTTTAGATCAACCTATTTGGAGGCCCATGGCCAACCAGCGCCTGACCCATAAATTATCAGGGAACATCCTGATCCCCCTGGCACTGGGGCAAAATATTTATCCCATGGCCAACCAACTCCTTATTTAAGCCAAGTACCCCATTATGGGACACCTATCCCTAAAAAAACCTTTATAATGCAAAGCCCCCTTCCATGGCCTTTGCCTGCTGACTTTTCAGAATAAATTTTGACAGCTCACATTCTTTGCCGTTGAAGGGCTTCTTTAAGTCTTGATTTTATAACCTTTTAGGTTTGGCCGCTTAAATGAGCTCCCTATTTTTCCCAGGCCTCCTGGCATCCCCTATAGTCTTCTAGAAAAGGCAAGTGGTTTCTGTGTTAACACTGCCTACGCTGGGGTTGAACCTGCACCCAATTTGGGTTTCTTATAGAGATGTTCTACAGAGTCCTAGCTAAAAGGTTAGGGAATAGAGTTCTGAACCCAGCCCCATTTATTTTTGCTTTCACCCTTGCTCCTTACCTTCTGCATGTTGTCATTGACATTCTCTGGCATCCCAGGCTTGGAAGCTTGCCTGGTTCCCTTATGGCTGCTCTGCCTGTCATCCTAAGATGTTACCTCAACAGAACCCACCCCCACATACTCAGAATTTCCCAGGAAACCCCGAAATGTGGGCCCCTCTCCTCAAAAGAGTGGTTTTCACTGTCTTTCCTGCCTTGATGTTTCTCTGGTCTAGATATCCAGCTCTCTAAAATAATTTGTTGTCCTCCCTTTCTGAGTTGAAGTGTGACCCCCACCAAGCGATGTATGTCTTGGATAGCCTTCCAGGCAAGGCCCAATGTTTTCTTGCTTCTGGTAAGCTCCTGGTGGAGAACCATATCTCTGATGAGGAGCCACTGTCCACACCCTCAATTATCTGGGTGCCTGCATCTGACTCTTCTCTTAATTATTTGGATTCCCCAGTACCACTCTCACAGCCCAAATCAAAGCCCCTCCTGATGGTTTTTGTTCCCCCTGAGTGGTCCACTTGTCTTCTTTTGGAAATCTTGATCATGGGTTTAGATTTTCTCCCCAAATTTTTCTGATACTTTGTCCCTTTTGTTTCTCCTTTGGGAAGTCATCCCAGTTGTGCACTGGTTGGCATCCTGATGGCTTGTGCCCCAGGGTGAGAGCCAAACTTAGTTAGTTTAGCACCCCTCTCTAACACAGAGGGTCAAGGGCCCAGCTGCCCGTGTTTTTTGGACTCACATATGAATTTAATTCAAGCGGGAACCAGCTCATACTAAAATCCTTGCCAAAATCACAAGAAATTACAAGAAAAGATCCAAGATATGACACCAAGAGCTACTCTGAAGTGGTAGCAAATCATATCAATGAGCGCCACAGAGGAACTCAGCACCCCACCAATAAGAGCCCTCAAATTCTTTTCTGAAGTCTTGAAAATTGGAACTACCTTGTATTCTGGCCTGCTCCTTGCAACCAGGCTGGTGAACAGAAAAATATAGCGGTCTATTCTTTAACACCAGCCAATAATGACCACCCATCCCTGATGCCACCCCAAAATTCCTGCTGTTTTCTTGCCCAGGCTTTCAGAATCCCAATATAATAATGAAGCCTGGTAATGATATTTATACACTACCAGGTGGAAGTCAACCCCCATTGCCATCTTGAATAACAAAGCAGTGATAATAATTTGGTTCAACCAGATCTTACCATATGTTATACTTGTTTTCTACCACCTACATACCAAATCTACAGGCCCTGCTGCTCCTGCCATTGCGCCTGAAGATCCCACAGACCCCACACCTGAATTATTCTACCCCTGGTGCTTTTTTTGGACCAATAAATTTTACTTGGTGTTGTTTTTGGTTCTTGGGGACAACATACAAGAGGAAACAGCGGGAAACCTTTATTAAAAAGGTTTGAGGTTTGAGGATAGTCTTGGGTTAGACTTCAGAGCAAAATTAAGGGGGAATGCCTTAATTTCCTAAAAAGATTGAAGAGAGTTTATTATTTTGAAAAGGAAGTAATAAGTTTGAAGATTATAAAGACCAATACAAATTTGGATAAACTTATCTTTATTTAGAGAGATAATTCTACTTACATAGTAGACTGGGGGCAGGGATTGTTCACTAGATAGACAAGGGGGCTGGCTGGGTTTGAAATTTTACCAGGATTGGAATAACCAAGGTAGCACAATCCAGAATGTGTTGATATTGCTTTCAACCCATTTACAGAAAGGGACAACTACAATATTCATAAGAAACCCCAACCAAATCTTTGCAAGCATCACAATTTTTAGCCCATATCAAAATAGCATTGCTAGCACAATTTACAACACTGAATACCCAGTGAACAGCCAGATCTGAGCTCACTTTGGAAAATATCCTCCTTGCCAACGCTTTGGCAAGACCCTAAAAACCCAAGACCTTTGGCCAAGGAGACTAATGGCACACTGTGCAACCCTGCCTCTTTAAGGACAAGTACAATCACCTTCCTGTGTATTTGGTCCCTAGACCCCTCCTGTCATCCCCTGGCCCAACTTTCTGCAGGATCTTGGGATCACAAAGAAGACCATGTCTACTCAACTCTTTGGTTTAATGTACATTTCACTAACAGAGTTGATGGACTCAATTGCCATAGTACCAAATGCTGAGTGGGGAGCTATTTGATGTAGGCAATGAGACTTTCAGGCCAGAAGGCAGGGAACACCACAGAATAGTTATCAGGTTTGATAATATAAGAAAGGGATCAACCAGGCAGAGACCAAGGGCCATAATTAGGAACTATGGAGTCAACTAAACCTGTCAGAGTAATATAGAGTACTCCAAAAGTCTAGGTGGAAGTGGCATCAGAGGCAACAACAGAATCTTACAGGAAAACAGGCTGTGATATCAGGGGAAACTTATAGGTACTGTATATGCCGGCAGATAACTATATTTATCATGGAAGAGTCTGGGCTATATTTTATACCAAGTTCCTTCTTGATTGAAGGTTTCTGGTTCTCTAGTTCTTGCCAAAAGGTTAGAAATTAAGATGCTTTCTAGGGTAAATTTGGTGTAGACTAGATTTGGAGGGTAGTTGGTGAAATTTACAAGTACAAAGGGCAATCCAACTGGACAGGATAACACAGGAAGAGGGCCCCTGGGATTTGCCAAAAGACTGGCAGGGGCGTTGGAGCCTACAGGAGCTGTATGGAGATGATAGATGACAAGATTTCAAGATTTCAGAATTTTATTGAACCAAAGGTTCATTAGAATTTATTATAAGAATGACAATACCACCACTTTCAACACAGTCATTGATTTTATACTACCCTTTCTGGTTTCTTCAGAAAGTGCAAGATTTAAATCCTCAGGTTGTCTAATGTTGAGAATCTTGCTCATTGGTTGGTCTTCAAGTTCAGTTTGCTTACTTTAGATTCAGAACCTAAAGGTAAAAATGTGGGATTGTCAAATTCTTTTGTGTGAACTCACCAACTTACTGGAATATTTTTTATCATTTTATTAAAAAAGTAAGTTGCTATGGGATGAAAATTACTTCATTAAATTGGTGAGTTCACGCAAAAGAATTTGACAATCCCACATTTTTACCTTTAGGTTCTGAATTTACAGTATGGTTGGCAGAGATTAGCAAACAGATGCAAGAAAATTCCTGTTTATAAATTATATTCCCAAAATCAGGTAGCCCAGACAAATGTAAGCTAGCCTCAACACTAAGAGATGATGCCTGCTGACTGTCATTGGCAGCCATGAATTTAGATCTATCTGAAATCCCCATTTGGCAAGCAGCTTCTTATGAATAGATCTGGGCTGTAAGGTCTTGCCCATAATGGCGCAAGGTTATAAACTAGGGCGTGCAAGGCATTAGGATTCAAATTTAAAAGATATAGAAACGTAGAAACTGTCTGTAAGATAATCTTACAGAACCCTGCTAAAAGCCCTATATTGTGTTACAAAAGGAGTGATTGAGTGTAAAAACCCTAAGCAAATAAGATAAAACAAAGTATTTAATAGTGAACAATTTGTAACTAAGGGAATGTCAATATTAGGATATTCTCCATCTGCAAATTGGTACATATAACTATTGAACGCTTCTTCAAGGGAAAACAACGGATACAACAAGCCTAAGGCTTGTTGTCTTACAAGTTCCATCTGTTTAAAAGAAAGGAAAAAATAAACTTTGAAATGAAACTAATAAAAATGTATAAATTCTTAAAAATTAAGATCTCAAGTTAAATTTGGATAAAATTGAAGGGGAAGAAATCACTTAGAATTTTGGCTTAAAGCCTACTCTTCAAAAGCTCTTTATTTATAGAAGAGAAAGCCTTTTCAGTTGGACCATGATCAACAGGTGGAGCAGCCAAGAGGAGGAGCAACTGGAGAAGTAGGAGACAATCAGGTTCAAAAAAAGGAGAAACACAAAAACCAGTTCAAGTTTGATAGGCAGAATAGGCTGGGGAGAGCGACAACGACTTGAAAAAAGGAGTTTTAAAAAGGTAAGCAAAAATTAGAATAAATCTAACTTAAAGTAGAGAAATATAAGCTATTTGAATATCTGGGAAGACAGTGGGTGACAACCGCGTCAATTTGAAGGCAAATTGAAGAGAAAAACAAGGTAATTAATTTAAAATACTTAAATATTAACTTCTAATTTAAAATTCCAAATATTAAAAAATACTGAAAGATTAAAATCAAAATTAAACATCAAATATGATAATTTAGAGAGCCTGCCCTTTGGGGCAGGGCATGACATGGGCTTCTGGAGGCACTTCTTTGGGTTTGATCCCCCTGGATTTGTCAAAACTCTTTTGCTTTGTGAGCTACTAATCAAATAACTCATAGATTTGATCCTAAAAACGTGGGTGGTTAGGCCCTTGGCCCTCTGGGTTGGTGGGCCGCAATGTTTGGGGTCCCATGTCAGGATTGGCAATTCTTTTCCCCTTGAAACCCGTGCCCAAGGGAGGGATTTGAACCCTGACCCTGCAGGCTGCCAGCCCTAAGGACTGAGGGGCTGCCTGCCTGCGTTTTCCTGGGGTTGAGCTCCCGCAAGCTGAAGCCAAGAATGATGACCCAAATTATTAAGCAAGCCAAACCAAAGGAATCATTGCACCAAATAAGAGAACAATCAAGGTGCCTAATGGAGGCAACAAAATTCCAACCATTAGCTTCATAAGTTTGAAGGCTACCCCAGCAGTCAATCAAGAGTCACCCCCAGGAGAAGGCACGGGCCTACAGCCCAACCCCATGATCACAACTCTAGAGCAAGATAATCAAGTAGCCAATTTGAGATTTTTGACCAATGAAAGAACTCCTGGCCTGTGTGCCATTTTGCTGCCTTTGAACCCAAGCACCCAGATCCCCTGGGCCCACATTTCCCAATAACCAGAAGAAACCCACATGGAAAATTTTAAGTTTGAAAGTGGGGTGCTATATAGACCCAAGGACTCTGAACTCCAAACTTATTTTAATTTTTGAAAGAAGGTTATGTTATTTGGCTTACACAGCTACTGCCTTATTTTGTCTTTGCCATCTATCAAATCAGTACAAGATCATCCAGTCCTCCTGCCTGCAGATTTCTGTCCTCCAGGTGTCTCCTTTGGTCCTGTCCACTTCACAGAGTACCCTCTAAAGCCTGGATATAAGGATTACACCCAAGAAAAGATCCTTGAACTAGATCCCTTGGCCTGCATAAAATCTGCAGTTAGATACAACCATCAAGGCCCTTGGATATTCTCAACACCCTAGTTGTTTAGAGGGTAACTGTGGTAATTTTAACTCCCTGGTTCTCAAATCCCTGGTAGTTGACACCATAGTAAAGTGAGAATTCAGCTTTTTCCCTGATCAACAACTGGAAATTGACACTTTTTTAATTAACAGATCTTGATGTACTGAAAACTTTAAATATAAAAAATTAAGCCTTAAAGCTATGGTATACTAAAGTGACCCCATAGAGCTCAAAGATGCAATAAAAAGTGTATTTTTAACTAATGAGAATAAGCAACAATTTCTCATTTTACTATTTAATTTACACTCTTTATTATAAAAATATTTTTGATTACCATAAAAATTAAAATTCCAATGAAACAAAAATAACCACAAACATAACAATACAAGTTATGCAAAATATGAAGAAATATTAATATTTATTTGATATATTTGCTATAAGTATAAATGTGAATTTCTTTTGTTTTATTAGGAAATTAACAAAAATTAAGATATTTCATTCACTTTCAACTATAACTATTCATCTCAAACTTACCATGTATACATAAAATAATCAGTGTTATCTAATTAAATCAAAAAATAGAAAAATTAAAACTAAAGACTAATTGATCAAAACTAAAAAGTAAAAATTAAAACCATAGAAGCAAGACAGCAAGTTTACTCCTCCCCATTCTTCCCCTTCTTCATTTTGGCCCCTTCTAGGAGGGCAGTTGCAATGAGCTCAAGCTGCTGCTTGATCTCTGAGGCCTTGTATTTATACTTGGCCGCATTTTGAATGGCCTTGGTGAATAGAATGGAACAGGTTGTGGGCTTGGTGGGGGGACGCAGTTTGCCAAGTCACACAGCTTGGAGATGGTTTTCTCCTGCTTGTGCTGCAGAAGGGAGAAAAACTTATTGAATTTTGGGTGGAGCCTAAAGTTGGCTTTAAGATGCTTGTGATAAGCCTCTAGCGCTGAGGTGGTCTTGAGCTCACCATTTGATGCTGCCCAGTACACATTCCAGCTGGCCTTGGCACAGGCCTTGCCTTGCCTCTGCGTGACAACCTTCCTAATCCACTGGGGCTCAAAGTACTCAAGGAAAGGCTTAAACTTTGAGTGATTAACTACATAAAGATCTTTTGAGAGCACCTCAAACCCCTGCACAGTGTGCTCTGGCTTTAAAAAAACCAAGGCACTAAATTGTGCTAGCACAAATTTGCAGGTGTCCAAAGTATCCCTATGGCTCAACCTACTTAGCTCAGCATGGGCCTGCAAATTCCAAGCAACTGCTTGGCAGTAGTGGAAGTGGCACCCCTGCACCTTCCTGCTGAACAGCTGCTCAGATGCATTGAACTGAGCAGGCTCAAAGTCCATAATGCACATGGCAGGCCCAAGAGTTCTCAGCCTTACCTTTTCCTCCAAGTCCAGGGTGGCCTGGTCTTTGTCAGAGGCAGGAGGGTTGGCGCAGGTGTAAGGGGGGTCTTCTTGGCATCATTGTTGTCAGGAAGGGGGAAAGTGCTTGGTAGAGGATGGCAAAAGCACAGATGTAAATGGCCTTGGTGTCCCCAGGAAGAAGAAAGAACACAAGTGGAATCACCCAGATGTCAATATGAGCATGGATCATCCAGAGCTTCTTGAACATCCAGGGGCAAGTGGCAAAGGTATCATCAACTATCCATGTTGAAGCCCTTTTCAACACCATCAGGTTCTGCTGAGTTGAGTGGCAGATTATGCGGTCTTTGGTTGCAGGCCCATCATAATGGAGGAGGAAGCGCTCCCCACTTGGAAGCTGCTTGAGCTTGTGGGTGAGCATAAGCTCCAAGAGGACGTCCAAAGCCTTGGGGGGGAGGGGGATTGGCGGCAATACACTTATTGCTTATGAGCTTAATCAACTGCTCTTGAGTTGGCACCAACTTGAGATTGTTGGGTTTTAAGTGCTGCAGGGCTTTAATAGCCAGATCAGATGCCCAGAGGTGAGAGGATGTTGGGATTACCTGGACCAAGTACCATTTTAAAATCCAGGCTATAAGATGATTGGGGGCTCATAAGAGTGCTCCCCCTTCTCTGCAGTTACTTGCTCCCAGCCCTTAGTGTTTAGCTGGGCCCCACAAGTCTTATCCTCACAGACAAAGTGCTTGCTCTTGGTTTGGCACTTTTGATTGTTACAATTAAAAATGTAGTCATCAGCTACGTAGCCAGGGCCGCCCTTTAAAGACATAATTGGGAAAAAATGGGGGAAGCGCTTGGGGACTTTAAACTCTCTGTCCACATTACAGATATTGTGGATGACCAGTGGATCCCAAGCCACATGACCAGAAGCTTTGAACTTCTTGGAGTACTCCTTAGGCTCATCTTGGGGATCAGATGAGGGGGGGGAGTCATCAGGAGGGGAAGGGGAAGGGTTCTTCAAGGCCTGCTTGGATGCCTCCTTTTTCTTACCAGAAGAAAAGTTGGGCTCCTTGGCAGCCTTTGACTTCTTGGTACGGCACTCCTTGGTGGGCTTGGAGTCAGCCTCTGAGTAGTAAAAGGAGTGGTCAGTAAGATCACCATCAGATTTATTGGGGGAGAAATTTTTGGGGGAAGGTGAAGAGGATGTGGAAGATGAGGGTGGAGGGGGGGGGGTAGGAGGAGATGGAGTGGGAGGAGATGGGGTGGGAGACTTTGCCTTTGCAGGCTTCTTGGCACGCTTGGGAGTGGAGGCAGTTTCTTTGGAGCCCTTGGAGGCTTGGCGCTTGGGCTGTTGGCTGTTCTTGTTTGATCTTGTCTAAAGAAAAGGTTAGTTTTGTAAATAAAATAGTGTGAAAGATATGAAACACAGAAGTGAAGCAAAGTAAAAGTTAAATGAAAAGTATGAAAATAAAGTTTTATTTATCAAGAAAAAAACATAAAAAAGTAAATGGAAGCAAAATAGAAACTCAAATTATAGATATAAAGGTTAAACCATAGAAAATAAGTGAATTTATTATGAAGCATCAAAGATGTTAGGTTCAGCATAACATCTTAGTGCTAAATCTGTCAGGGAACCACTCTCAGGCGGTCAGCCTGCCAGTTTTGGAGGTAACTTGGGCCGGGTTTTTTGCAGGAAGGGCCCACCACAAGAGAGGGGCTAACTTTAAGAGGTAAGAAGCAGACTTCCCTAACCAAGACCACGGGCCGGCGGCCGGTACAATGGTGTCCACCACCCCAGTGAGGGTAATGTACACTATACCAAAAAGCTTGCTGGTATGATCAGTTGGCAGGTTGGGGGAAGAGGCTGGTATTGGTTTTGATGTTACAGGTGGTTCCATATAAACGTTGTAGGCCGGGAGGTAGTTGAATTTTCCTCTAAATAACTTGGGGTAGAGAATATTCACAGGCCTTGGCGGTTGTATCTGATGGCAGATTGGATGCAGGCTAATGGGTCAAGTTCAATGATTTTCTCTGGTGTGTAATCCTTATACTCAGGCTTTAATGGGTAATCAGTAAAATGAACGGGCCCAAAGGGAGCACCAGGTGGACAGAAAACTGCGGGCAGAGGGGCAGGAGGGCCGGGGGATCTCAAACTTAACTTATAGACGGCAAATACAAAATATGGTAATAGCTGTATGAGTCAAAGTAACATAACCTTTATTCAAAAATGGCAATAAGTTTGGAGCGCGGGGTCCTTTGGTCTATATAGCACCCCACCTCCAAACTTAACATTTTCCATGGGTTCATCAGGGCATTGGGGAAAGCTGGGCCGGGGGAATTGGGTACTTGGGTCTGAAAGCAGCAAAATGGCGCTCGTCCTGGGAGTTCTTTCATTGGTCAAAAATCTTGATTTGGCTACCTGATTGTCTTGCTTTAGTGTTGTGGTCATGGGGCCAGGCCGCAGGCCCATGCCTCTTTCCTGGGTAGGCTCCTGATTGGTTGCTTGAGAGGACTTCAAACTCATGAAGCTTACATAGGCGCCATCTCTGCCTTCATTAGGAAATTTGAGAGGCTCTTCTTTGGGTGCCACTATGGTTGGGCTGGTGTCGGTATTCTGGCTTCGGGAATTCACAGGAGCCTCAGCTTGCAGGGGGTTGATCCCCAAAAAACATGGGCAGCCCAGCGGTCCATAGGCCCGGTGGCCCGTAGGGATCCAGGGCCGGGGTTCAAATCCCGCTCCTGGGCCTGGGTTTCCAGAGGGGAAGAATTGTCAATCTTGACAAAATCAATGTAAAAGTACAATTAAAAATCAAAAAATATATGAAAATTATATGGAGAGCAGCAGAAAAAGTAGTAGATTATAATTACAAAAAAATAAATAATTATTATGTGGATTTTTTTATTGTGAGTTGAAAAATCAAAACATAGTAAAGTGTCAAGTTTGGCACTGTCAATCAGCTGGGAAAAGCTGAATTCTTACTGTCAAGTATGCCAGAGCTGAGCAGAAACATCAAATTTACTATGTTTTTTACATACAAAACTTGCTTAAATTTAAAACGGGTTTGAAAGTTAACCCAAAAGCAAGGAAGTTTCATATGCTCAAAAATTAAAAAATACAACATAAGTCAAAAAAGTAAATGAGTGAAAATGTGTTTATTGGTGATAATAATGTGCTGTAAGGAGCTGGGAGTGACTTATTTACCATAGTGTTGATTAAAACGTTAAGAAGCTCTCTGCACTAATCCCCAAGTTAAAGTGTCAAGTGAGTGTGTGATTAGTGGTACTCATAGTGCATCACATATTAATTTAGCCTTAATTCTGAGCCTTTGATTAGTTAAATCTGAAACCAATTGGGTGCCAAGTGGATTGAGTCAAACAAAGAAGATGTAGAGTCTCAGTTTTTTATAAATTACATATGAAACCTCTTAATAAATTGAGCTTAATTTATGTGGCACCACTTAATCCAAAGCCTGGGAATGACATAATGTAAAACAAGTGGTATATTTGATTAATATCTATACCACTAAATCCAGTATAGTAGTGCTTGGGAGCCTAATTGACAACTATGGACACTAATAACAAAAATATAATAGTAAATAACAAATTTTATTTAAGCACATATTTATTTTATTAATAATATTAAAATTTGGCTTAAAAAGTATCAAACTGGTCACTTTTTGTTTTAGAGTGTTGAACACAAGTTTTTTTATTTCTATTAGTAAATTTACTTATAAATTGCCCCTTAAATTGGTATTTTAGCTAACCAAATTATTAAACAGAGTCAAGTTCAAGTAAATTAACCTTGGTTTTTGGTTTCAAACCCCTAAACTACTAGTAAAATTAGCTTAAAATTGGTTAAGCCAAAAATACTAATAGATTCACATATGCGGCACTCAACTCCCTGGTACTCAACAAAGTGTCAAGTACCAGGTAGTCAATCACCAGGGAGTTGAACTTACCACAGTTGCCGTTTAGAGGCAAATTCAACTACCTGCCTGCCTACAAACTCCACATGGAACTGCCTGTGACCCCCAAGCCAATGCCTGCCTCTTTGCCTAACCTCCCAAATGATCATACTGGCAAGCTGTTTAGGATTGTATACATCACCCTCACAGGGGTGATTGACACTATAACCCCAGCTGCTAGCCTGTGGTCTTGAGTGGGGAAGTCCTTCTCCTACCTCTTTATGTTAGCTCCTCTCTTGTGGTAGGCTTTACCCGCAAAAACCCCAGCCCAAGTGATCCCCAAAACCAATGGGCTGGCCGCCCAAGACTGGATCCCTGACATTATGGTGATCTACTTTAAACCTGGTACCCTGAGCCCCAAGATGTTGTTATTTTTTGGGGCATCTTGTATGCTTTTGTTTATGATAATCAGTTATTACACCCTTAAGATGACCAAGAACCTGATCTCTTCCATGTAGAAGAATGCAAACCTGAACAACCATAAGAAACCTGACACTGCTTCCACCAACACAGCCAAGACTCCCTCCCCTCAGGTGCAGAACGTGATTGCCAACCAATCCCTCACCAAGGTAGAAATGCCCCAGATAGGAAAACTTACACACAAGGAAGCTTGACGTGCTATGCCAGTCCTCTGTCTACGCTTACAAGACAACACCCCATCCTACATCAGTGACACTGAGAAGGTACTTGGAGTTGCCTCCATGCTCTCTGAAGATGCCCTAGACTGGTTTGGCAAGGCCACATCAGAATACATGGAATTATGCTTAGACTATGCCAAGTTTGAAGCAGAATCAATTGCCACTGTCAAAGATTGCAACACTAGATATTACACCCTGAACTCCCTGTTAGAAATTTGACAAGGATCCTGAACCATAAAAATGTATATTGATGAGTTCCTCAAGCTGAAAACCTGCACCCAGCTTGAGGACAAACTAGCAGTCATCATCTTTCAAAAGGGAGTTAACTCAGCCATGAAGGACCTGTTAAAACATAACCACCACTCTTGGCCTCAATGAACTAATCCTGCTGTGCAAAGGCCTCAGCATGAACCAAGAGAATTCCAGTCCAGCCCAGCCCAGCACTGCCAAAACCAAACCCCCACTCCCCACAGAGCAGGGATGACCCCTGAAGAACTCCAGAGACACTATAGATAAGGACTCTGCTTTCACTGCCATGAAGCGGGTCACTTGACCAGAGCCTGCCCAAAGAAAAGTGCTACACCCATTTCCTTGATCCAAATAAATGCTTCCTCCCAGTATTAAAAGTTTATCCTTGTATTATTTAACGTCAATGGAACACTCCAAAGACTGAAGGCTTTCATTGACACAGGGTTGGATGAGAGTTTTCTTGATACGGACTTAGCTCAAGAATTAGGCCTGACTGCATCAGGGAACTGCCTACAGATCATCTTGGGGAACAGTACCAAGTACAAGGGTTACAAATGTGAACAAGAACTGCCCCTAATTATAGGGAATAATGCATAGCCCTTGTTTCTCATCCTGCTAAAGGGCTTGCTTCACCCCCTCATCCTGGGAGATTCCTGGTTGGACAGACATGGCTTTATCCTGAACTACTGAGAACAGAACATCACCCTGGGGGACAAAGGAAACCTCAACAATGTACCCTTTTGTACCAATCCAGAAGAATTCACCCAAGGACTCATGACCATCCAGATAAAACCCAGCATGAACACTCTTCTCACTCCTCTGTCCAATTGAAATCATGTTTTTGATGAGAGAGCAGCTAGCCAGCTACCTGAACACTCTGTCTACAATCACACAATTGACCTGCTGCCCAACACTCAACACAGCCACGGCCCCATCTTGTCAGGAATATTCCTGACACTTACAGTTGTGTAATCAATAAACTGTCACCTGCTGCCAACATGAAGGTGCCCACCTCTACCAAGAAGACATCCACCGTCAACGTGCAGACATCTGCTGTCACCAAGCAGATGTCCGCCACCAATGTGCAGACATCTGCCGCCATAAAGCAGATGCACACTGCCACCATGCGGAAGCCTGCCACAACCAAGCAGCCACCTGCTGTCAGCATGCAGGCACCCGCTGCCACCAAGAAGACGTCCAACTCCACTGCGCAGGCCCCTGCTGTCCACACACAGAATCCTGTCACAACCAAGCTGTTGCCCGCCGTCAACTTGCAGGCACCCACTGCCACTGCACAGGCCCCTGCTGCCACCAAGAAGCTGTCCACCGTCACCGCGCGGGCACCCACTGCCACCAAGAAGATGTCCACTGCCACCGCGCAGGCACCCACTGCCTCCACGCAGAAGCCTGCCACCACCAAGCTGTTGCCCGCTGCCAACACGCAGGCGCTTGCCGCCATTAAACAGATGCCCACTGCCACTGCACAGGCGCCCACCACTCTTGCCAGCCCCACCTGCAAACCATCCTCAAACCAGACACCCATGGGCCAGCCTGCCACCTGCCAGCCACCTGTCAGCCTTTGTCCTCCCATGCCAGCAGACAAGTCCCCATCCACTCCTTTAGGAAATAGCCAGATTGGGAAATCAGGAAAGGCAATTTCCCCAAAGCCAAACTTGGGAGGAACTGCTGCCCAATTTGGGAGCCTATCAAATGGGGAATGGACTGACAGGCTATCTAACAATGGAAATCATGCACCAAACTTAGTAAATGAATTTGGATGCATGAAGAAGACCAAACTTGCACTATGCCAATGCAAACTTGGATCCAGCCAAACCTTCTCAATTGCCAGCCACCCAAGCCAATCCAGAAAAGGGTAACAGATGCAACTCAGACTCTTGGTTCCCCAATGCTATGCCTTCCAATAATCATGCCTTGCAGGTCCACTAATATAAATAAAGACAAACCCCTCAATGATAGTTTGTGCTATCATTGAGTGAATATCCTCCTCAATATTATCATATTAATCAATCCGTTACCCAGGCTAAGCAAGTAACCTTACTAAACCCATTACCCCTCCCCAAGTCAGAAGATGAACTACGTCATCTTCACAACTGTCTTGACAGCTTACCTTGGGATAGGGGGCCACCAGCCAACCAATGCTCAGTTTGATCCTGAACCACAGGGACCAAAAGGGATATCATACAATGAGCCAACTCATCTCAAATCAATGGTTTTGAACCCGTGGACACCCCTGGCGTTATCTCGCCCAACTCCCACCTTAGCTATTTATGTGATCCCCGCAGCTACGCTACTGTACCTTGCCGTCAGCCTTAGACAATGTAGCATCATTGCCAAAGCATTCTGTCAGGCAGTCAACTTCTATCCAATTGTCTACGCCTTGAACGGCTTTGAGCCGCCTAACCTGCCATCTTATGTTACTAAAGGTTTACCCTCAATACTTGGGTATTACACATCTACAGCTGCAATCACAAGAAACAGGTTGCCTTCAAGGCATATATTGAGGAAATGAATGCCAAGAGGTTCATTGGGGTATTGAAAGCACCCTGATAATCTCCAATGCTATTTGTGGGGGGACAACTGGAGGCATGCAACCATGCGTTAATTATCAGAAGTTAAATGACATCACTGGGGAAAACCAATACCCCATCCCAAATGCTGATGACCTGTTTGATATGCTTACTGGTGCCCAAGTCTACAAGAAGATTGACCTCTGCAATGCATTCAAACAAATACACACTAAGGAAGGGGGTGAGTATAAGACAGCTTTCAAGACAAGATAGGGCCTTTACAAATACTTAGTGATGCCATTTGGATTATGCAACACCCCAAGCACATTACAAAGGATGATTAATACTGTCCTGGGCAAATACTTGGACCAATTCTGTGTTGCCTATCTTGAAAACATCTTAATCTACAGCAAGTCCCATGAAGAACACTTACAACACCTCAACCTGATCCTCATGAAGCTCTCACAAGCCTGATTCCACGTCAAACTAAAGAAATGTGAATTCTTCCAGTTGGAAGTAGAGTTTTTGGGGTATGTGGTCAAAACTAACAGCTTTGCAATGGCCCAAGAAAAGATGGACACTGTAATCAGTTGACCAGTGCCCACCTGCTGGAATGACATCAGGAGTTTCCTGGGGCTAGCCAATTATTGCAGAGATTTCATGTTGCAACCAAGTTTCCAGACTTGCCTGCCAATGTATCTTACAATACACAGAGGGCGCTCAATGAGTTGCCCCTTGATGTATCTAACAGCATGAACCAATCTGATGACAATGTCAAACTTCAGGCACTTCTTCCTAATTAGGAGTGCTACCAATTTGACCTGCTGATCTCTGCACAAGTTATTCCTTGACTCCAAGCCTTACATGGAACATGCCACCCCCTTGTGGCCCGGTGACTTTCCCCATATAGTATATTAATCACAGTATTCTATAATAAACAACATCACATTCCTATTATTTCTGTCCTTTCTATTGGAGTGTTGTCTTCCCCAAATCAAATACTGAATCCTCATTGGTTAAGTTGCAACAGTGGTAGCAGCGGTAGGTTCACGGCTTACCAAAAAGAAAAAGCCCCCTAATAAAGGACAGAGTATGGGCTGTATGGCTACTCCTCACCAAGAGACCTTCCTGCCAATCCCCAAGGGAGACATCCTCAACAGGTACATCATCTATCAAGATCAGCTGGTACTTACAAGAGTGTATAATCAACACCACCTTGGGCAGCACAATGCAAGTGTTATCCTGCCCCAATTGGACCTCTCTCAGCGCATGCTCAATCTCCAGCTTGAATCCTTTGCAGGAGGTGTCCAAGGAGCTGACATTGTCAGTTAGCTCCACTCCAAAAAAACCTGCCTCTTTATATATCAAGTACCTGAGCTCATGTGGGTTGCCACTGCTTCAGGCCGCCTTAAAGGGCCTGCTGCAGTCTGGTTCACCAACTGGGACAGCCAAGAAATAGAGGTTACCTGGGTGTCATTCAGGGATGCCGCAAAGTCCCGCTACAGTGAAACATTTTTATCCATTGTGGTAGGAACTCCCCTCCTGGCCATTAAACAAACTGGGTGTCAGGAATGCTCTTTTAGACATTGCTGACAAAAATTCTTTCCTTGTCACAGAAGAAATAAATACTTCCTTCTTTGGGATTAATTGGGTCCCCTAAAAACAATGGGTTAGTTAGAAGTATCTGTTCTTCATTATCTGTTGAATTAACTCCAGAATGGGTTCTGGAGTCAACCTTGATGTTGACAGGATTTGAACCCAAGTCTTCTTTTGTCCCTGACCCTATTTTTGTTAATAAAACAATTAGTAGATTTTTTCAGAGCAAATCAATACCTTCCAAGCTGGCTTCCAGCTAATCAGAGGTTATGACAATCAAACTGTTAGGTTTATTTAAGCACCTTGATGACAACCAGGTCTGTTTTGACCTTGTTTTTGATCTGGTTGACTCATTGACCTCTGGTTCTGTGCTGGTTCTTGTTCTCCTTCCTCAGTTCTCTCTGGGGAATAACTGGGCTCCTCCTGCCAATCCTGATGAAGACATAATTTTTTTAAACAATTAACGTTTCTTTTGTATTGCTGAGGTTAGTTTTTTTGCTTCAGTAACCCAAATAATCCTAGTTTAAATTTTAATCTCCCCAGAATCTCCACTTTCCTCCCAAATTTCCCCAACTCTATCTCCAAGAGATTCTGTCTCCTTTATTTTATCTCCAGATTATCCTTTAGCTTTCATGCTATATAATGATGGTAACTTTTGATCTTCCACTTTTTCAATCAATAAAGTCTAAATTCACCCAAGTGAATACTTTTGCTTATTTTGTTATAACTTTGACTTAAGCCTTAAGTCCTAAACCATGAGATTACCCAAGATTCCTCTTAGGGAGTCTCTTGGGTATAAATGGGTGTATTGAATGGTCTTGCTGCAGGCTGTACTAGCCATCATTTTGATGAGCTCTTGTGCAGATTCTGGAACCTCTCCCAAGGCACACTTCTTAGACAGCTCATGGCGCTGGGTGATACCAGGAGTTTGGTATAATGCCACCCACTTGTTGCACAATCCTCCTTGTCTCAAGGAAACAAGAGACTACCAGTCCAACCACCCAATTCCCAAACCCCAAGTCTTCCATCCCTTGGCATCTGCCTTTCTCCTGTGTTACTTGGGGGCGTACTACTTCTTGGGATGTTTCAATCCCCTGTTAGGCAGATATTGTCTGGTTGGGGAAATATTCCCCCTCAGAATGGTGTCCTTGCCAGTAGGCTCCTTGGTGACTGGATTAAATCCCTCTGCCATCATTCATTATCTAGGAAGATTAATTCCTAGTGGGTGGGTTCCTGACACTGGGTCTGTCCCTGAATATCTTGCCACCTGGTAGCAAGCTCTTGATGCTGCCCAAGAAGCTGTGACTGATGGGAACACCATTCTCCCTATCTTGATAGTTAATGGGCTTAAACCCCATATCTGCAAGTGGGTTCCTGTAGGTTGCTGTACCTCTATTGACAACTGCTACAAGGCCAATGTGAAGGCCAAAAAACAGGCTTTAATGGGATTCTGCAGATATAAAAACACACCACCCCAACCTTATCCTGCACCAGGAAGTGCCCACAATCAAGTAGGTTGCCGCCAGCTTTGCCAATAGGACAATGTAGTTAAGCGCACCTGCAAGGGGGAACTCCATTTAGCACAAATTGAGGACCAGGGAAAATCCTGAGGGTTTTAGTTACAAGAGGCTCTAAAACCCCACTTGACCCTCACTCTCAATTCCTCCTTGCAAAGAAACCCTGCAACTACAATGTGCATGAAGTTGAAGCCCTTGACGTCTTCCAAAACCATAGAAATGACCCCATACTCCAAGCAAGCCACTCTTCAAATAAAGTAACTTACTTGGCATATCTCTTCTGTTTCTATGGGAACACCTACAAACTATTGGTAGACACTGGGGCCAATCACACTATGGTTGACCAGGCGTTTGCTAACACCTAACAATTAGACCAAGTACCAAGCAGGTTCAAGGCAGTATGAGTGGCTGACCCCTGTAGAATAGCAATTACCCATGAGACTACACCCTTCTTGGTGAGAATGGGGAACATTCAGGTTAAGCTCTCTGGTCCAATCATGGCAGGGCTCAGCCACAACGTCATTGCTGGCCTTGACTGGCTCTGTCACAGCTGTCCCTAAATTAACTGGGATACATCTGTAATTACCCTCAATAGAAATGGGGTGGGTTTCCAGATATATCCCATTGAAATTGTCAAAACAGCAGGCTCAACCCGCCAGCAAGGTTATGAGCAAGCAGGTTCATGACCTGCAATCCAATTAAGCTGGCCACTCAAAGGCAGACTAGGAAGTCAACTCAAATTGCCAAATCCAACAACATGAAAAGATGATGATCCTTTATGGTGGATACCTTGTTTTGGCACTTGACTCATTACCAAGATCAAGCCACCCCCTTAACCATCCAGCTGTGTGATCAACACAATCATGTTCCTGTTATCCTTGATTCACAATGACTATATAATCACTATCTCCCAATAAAGATTATTATCTAGCTT
>QTSX02002419.1:28605-84170 GCA_014839935.2 Entomophthora muscae
GCCATGCCCACCACATTCAACAAAAATTAGTCCAGTATGACACCCAGGCTCCTGACAACCTCCCTGACAACCTACCCCCAGAGGAGGCCAACCTTCAGTTAGGGGGTGTTGAACCAGCAGGCTTGACCCGCCAGTAAGGTTCCAAGCAAGCAGGTTTGTGACCTGCAATCCAATTGACCGGCCACTCAAAGCCAGACTAGGAAGTTAACTCAAATTGCCAAATCCAACATCATGAACAAATGATGATCCTTTATGGTGGATACCTTGTTTTGGATCTTGACTAATTACCAGGATCAATTCACCCCCTTCACCATCCAGCCGTGTGATCAACACAATCATGTTCCTGTTATTCTTGATTCACAATGACTATATAATCACTATCTCCCAATAAAGATTATTATTTAGCTTCCAAATATTTTTCCCCTTGTAACTCTGCTAAAAAAGCACAGTTACAACAAAATGAACAAGTTGCTCCACAATACTGTGTTTGTTAGAATAACAGAAACAGGCTCATATGAATTCAAGGGGGGAACTAGACTTCAATCAATGTTCAGTCAAAGTTATCCGTGCAGAACCACCTGTGGCCCTCCCCTTGACCACTCTTACTCCACCAGCTCTTGTAGCACTCCTTGAGGAGTATAAGTATGTTTTCAGTGAAACACTGGATCAACTACCCCCTCCCCAAGAGATCCAGCATGCTGTACAACTATAAGGGTTGCTGCCCAAGGCATGTCCCCTCTATTGCTTAACACCAAAAGAAGATGAGGCCCTCTGCCAGCACCTTGTAGACACACTCAATAAGGGCTTCATCTTCCCCCTTGCTCTTGACATATGGGGAGCTGTCTTTTCTGTAGTTAAGAAGGACAGGTTCCTTTACTTAGTTGCAGACTACTGCGCCCTAAATGAGATGACTGTTAAGAAAAAATACCCTCTGCTGTTGATTGAAAACCTGTTTGACACGCTTGCAGGTGCAAAGGTCTTTAGCAAGATTGATCTCACCGCAGGGTACAACCAGGTCTGCATTGCACCAGGGGATGAGGCAAAAACTGCCTTCTGCACGCGCTATGGGTTTTTAGAGTGTCATGTCATGAACTTTGGAATGATCAACACTCCTTCTACCTTTGCCATGTTGATGCACAAAGCATTTGAGGAACTGATTGGATAACGTGTGGTTGTGTACCTTGACAACATTATTGTCTTCAGTCAATATCAAACCACGCATCTCCAACACCTCCATGCTGTCCTTGACACCCTGTAGAAAACCCAGTTGAAGGCTAAGCCTTCTAAATGTGAATTCCTCAAGTCAGAGCTCCTGTTCCTTGGTCACACCATCTCTGCCCAAGGGATAAAGCCTGACCCTTCCAAAATCAAGACAATCACCAGCATGCTGCCTCTCACTGATGTGGGCCAGGTGTGTACCTTCTTAGGCATGATAGCCTACGTACGCACGTTCATTCCCAATTGTGGTGAACTAATTGCACCCCTCACTGAGCTCCTTAACACTAAGCAGCTCTTCCATTGGACCCCTGACAGAGATCAAGCCTTCAAGACTTTGAAGCAGAGACTTATAACAGCCCCCATACTGCAGTTCCCCAACCAAAACTGACAGTACAAACTTGAGATTGACGCCTCTGACAGAGACATAGGGGGCGTGCTACAGGTAGAAACTGACAAGGGTGTCTTCCTCCCTGTGATATACAAATCCAGGAAGCTCAATGACTCAGAACAATGTTATCTAATTCATGACAAAGAGTTAGAAGTAATTGTGCACTGCATTGAGAATTGGCGCTGTTACCTGAAAGGGGCCACCTTTCCTCCCTGCATCCTTACAGACCACAAGTTGCTCCAGTTCTTTGATATGCAGTCCCACCTGACACGCTGTCAAGCAGGCTGGGACAAGTGTTTATCCCCCTGCCAGTTGTGCATTAAGTACAATTCTGGGAAGGAACTTGTCATAGCTGATGCCATCTTAAAGCTCTACATACGTCCATCACCAGGAGCAATAGCTTGGACCCAGATTGGCCAATGCTTTACCTCTGTCCTGAGGCAACCTGATGCAAAGGCCTTAATTTGGAAACCATCTCCAAGCTGAAGGACAACAAAAGCCAGTTCACCACCAATGCAGGCAATATCTGCTGCCAGGCAGAGATAGGGGAAAAGATGCCCTATATTCCCACCACACAACAAGGTGACACCATACTACACTACCACCACACCTTGGGTCACATCAGAGAACAGAAACTCTTCAAAATCATGAAGCATAAGTTTTGGTGGCCTTAAATGCGCCAAGACATCTTAGATCTCCTTGAAACATGTGTGTTGTGAAAAAAGAACACATCTAAGCCTGTACCCCTAAATCTTATCTACCCATTAATGCAGTGGGACCCTTCAAACAGTGGGCCCTCAACATTGTTGGACCTCTCCCCAAAGACAGACTGGGTAAGAAGGATATTATCACCGCTATCAACTACTTCACTTGTTGGCCAGTGGCCTGGGCCACAACCAACCACACCATGTTGTGAATGCTGCCATTCACCATGTTCAATTTTCCTTTGATGGGTTATTTTGAGGACAAATATCTCTCTTTTGCTTTTGCCCTCTGGAATGATTTGGCTCTAAATTGAGAAATCTGATTGTTCAGTTTCCTGATTCTGCGCAAATCACTTGCCCCACTCATGCTTGTGGCAAGTGATCCTACTGTCCTTTTACTTTTTTCTGGTAAAGCTACACAGTATATATCCCAGTTCACTTTTACCAATAAAATTTAAGTTCTATTCACATTTTTGTCTTTGTGTCTCCACGCACTTTGGCGCCTCTCTAGCCATGTCTAGTAGATATTATTCAATCAGGGCCACAAGGTAATTACATAGCCTTCCCTACCATTCTAACCAAGACTTAGTACAAATACAATCCTAAGGTTAGGATTTCCCATTATGACTCTGTGCCGCGCCTCAGATCACAACACACTGCCACCACCATCACCCGCTTCATTAGCAAGGGATTTGTGGCTTGCTTTGGACAACCCAAACGCCTCATTACAGATTGTGGCGCCAAGCTTGTTGGGAATATCATGAAGGAGTACTGTGTTAAGAATGCCCTTCAACAAATAGTCACAACTCCATACCATCTGCAAGCCAATGAACGCATAGAGCAATTAAATAGTTTTCTGGTCCAATTGATTGCCAAGCTCTCACAAGAACACCCTAATACCACATGGACTGAACATTTTCTCACTACCCTAATCATCTTAAAAGCAAGGTTCAACAGAGGCACCAGGTCCAGCCCCAGCCCCAGCACCCTGGCCTCTGGGAAGCCTGATGGCTTGGCAGGAGTAGAGCAAGGGAAGTTACAATCCACGGTTCCCAGGAAACCCCCCTTGTTAGCTACTCCTTCCCTGAGCCAGTGTCGTGCCAAAGCCTGGGAGATTGAACACAAGAAAATTGAGGGAGGGACAAAAACCTCAAGGCTAGATACACTGTAGGTGACCCTGTCTACACCCTAGATCCTAATTCAGCCAAGTTAGAACCCAACCACTTGAGACCCTTCAAGATAGCCGTGGTCTATGACAATCACACCTACCAACTTGAAGATGCCAAAGGCAACACCAAAAAGCTTTACCACAATTGCTTGCACCCCTGCTGTGCCATCCCCACCCAAAAGTTGTTTGTGTGGGTCTTCCTGGATCTTCTGCAGGCTCCAGTCCTGGTGTCTGACAACAAGCAGGGATCAAGGGGGGTGTTACAACCAAGCTTCCAGACTTACCTGCCAATGTATCTTACAATACACAGGAGAATCTTGATGAGTTGCCCCTTGATGTATCTAATGCCATGAACCAATCTGATGGCAATGTCAAACTGCAGGCACTTTCTCCTAATTATGAGAGTTACCAATTCAACCTGCTTATACATGCAAAAGTTATTCATCAGTTCCAAACCTTACATGGAACATGTCACCATACCACCCCATTGTGGCCTGGTGTGTAATACCCAGACATGGTAGGTACTACTTGGGAAAAATATGGTAGGAGGTTGGCAAATTGGAAGCCAGTCAATGTGGTAACAATTAGTAGACAGTCATCAACCACCATAAGACCTTGGCATGGATATTGTATCTCCCAAAGCTCCCTGCAAAGTAGGTCAGCACATAGTACATAGAGGTATACACTGCTATGAACAGGGTAGAGTGTGGAGATACCAGGGGAGTCCAGGAACCAGTGTGGGAAGAGTTGAGCTGTCCCAGATCATGGTAGTAGTCTTGTCCTAATACTTTGGAAAAAGGTCCAAAGAACTCTGATCCCTGTTGATATCCTCCAATTCCAAGGCAAGCTGTGAGTACAGCTGTGAAGATGAGGTGATTTATTTTCCTTGGATTGGAGGTGGTTGGCTGGGGCAAACTAATTAAAGTAGACTTAAGATGTTAAGTAAGATTAGCTTTATGGAAAGTATTAAACTCAATAATAGCACAAGCTATTACTGAGGAGAGATCCTTTATTTATAGTGCTTTCTGCTGTGCAAAGATTTGCAAATGGAATTGGAATGCAAGAGATGGGGGATCCCAGAAGTTTGGAGGCTAGAAATGGCAGTTGGTTTTGGGAAGAAGGCCAAATTCTTGTTCTTCTGTTATCTGTTGTGGGTTTGGACATTCTTGACTGGACCCAATAATTTTCCCTGGGCATGGAGTCATGTGGTGGTGACAATCCTTAAGGTCTCCCTGATCTATTTTTATCTTGGGAAATATGGTTTGGTTGAAGTTTTGACTCAACCTTGTGGTCCAGGTCTCAAAACCATTGGCCCTTGATAGAATTGTGTGTCACATGCAGAGCTTGAGTTTGGCTTTCTTCTGGTGGCCAGGAATTGTTTTCTAATTTCTGCCCCTTTTCCAGGAACTTATTTTATTGACTGCAATTTATGGGGGTTTCTGATTGGCTGTGGAGTGGGGCCTGGGGCCCAGGTGGGTGGCTGGCAGCCAACTGGGACCTGGAGGGCAAGCAGGTGGGCTGGGGGCTGGGGGCTGGGGGCGGGCCTGCTGGCAGCTGGGTGGGCAAGCAAGTGGCTGGCAGGGGCCTGGCTGGCAGCTGGGAGGCAGGTGGGGGCTGGCAGAGAGTGCTGTCAGGCGTGGTGGGTGCCTGTCTGGATGATAAATTTTTCTGGCGTTTATTAAGTTCCATTTTTCCCTCTGTTTTATTTTTATTTTCCCCAATTAAAGGGGGAAAACCTCATTAAGTTGGGCATTTTTAACAGAAAATCCCTCTATTCTTTCCCAACATTTCCCTTCAGTAAGAATCTGGTTTATGTCAGGAATATTTCTGACACAGTGGCTTTCCCCATATAGTATATTAATCACAGTATTATATAATAAACAACATATTATTCCTATTATTTCTTTCATTTCTATTAGACTGTTGTCTTCCCCAAATCAAATACTGAATCCTCATTGGTTCAGTTGCAACATTCATCCAAAAAAATTCTCTCATTATGTTGCTCTTGACACAACTATTCTCTGATAAAGTCACCTTCACCTGCACCAAAGAGTGTACCACCTTGTTTGAGACCCTGAAGAAAGCATTCACAACAGCCCCTGTCCTTGCAATGCCTGACCCTTCTGGACTGTTTGTTATGGAGACTGACACTTCTGAATTTGTGGTGGGAGGGACTCTTCTTCAGTAAGGAGGGGATGGTATGCTACATCTTGTATCATATTACTCCAAGAAGATGCTGCCAGCCAAAGGAAACTACCCAATCTACAACAAGGAGATGCTCACAATCATGAAAATGCTTAAACACTGGCAAAGATACCTGTGTGGTGCCAAGTTCCCAGTAAAAGTCCTTACTGATCACAAAAACCTGGTATATTTCTTCAAACCCAGACAACTGAGCCAGAGACAGGCCAGGTGGGCCTTGGAACTGGGCAACTACGTTCTCATCATTGACTAAAAACCTGGGAAGGTCAATGTGGTACCCAGCGCCTTAAGTAGAAGAGCCAACCTGGTGCCTACCCACATTAAAACTTGAAACCATAACACCCAAGTCCTCTTGGACCCAATGAGCTTGGGCATCCACATGGGATTAATGAAAATCAGACCCAGCAAACCAGAGGTGTTAAAGACCCAAACTATCAACAAATTCACCAAGACCAAGACCATGATCTCTGACCTCTCCAAATCCCTGGATAGCACCTGTGGGGTTCCTGTTCACCTGTCCCCAAATTGTGTTCTGAATTGTATTCAGGGACCTGCTGGAAGAGATTGTCATTCTCTAGTAAGGGAAAATTTATCTCAGAAATATGTATAGGGGTCAAAATGGGCTTTTATTCACTCTCAGAAGGAAGATCCCCTTAGAAACCTTCTGGTATATGACCCAGGGGTCAAGGAAACAATATGGATTTGCCAATACTTGGAGTCCTTCAACAATATCTTGGACTCCTTGTACTTGGTCTTGGACTCCTGCACCTTAGTCTTGGACTCCTGCACCTTAAACTTGGACTCCAGTGCCGTGCTTAGGATCCAGCTTCTTATTCTTGGGATCCAGCTCTCTTTATAGCTCCAGTGGCCTTGTTATTCCACTTGTATAAGTCCAACAAGCTCCTGCTGGTGATCAAAAGACTTCCAAAAACCTCTCAGCAGAAACTCAAAAGGCCTGGGAAAGACCTCAAAAAAGACCTGGAAAGACCTCTAAAAAGACCTGGAAAGACCATGTAACTTTCCAGCCAGCCACTTTCTTATAGTGTCCTTTTCCCAATGATTCCGCCTTTAAAATGGCTTTCTTCAGAAGCTTAAACCATTGCCGCTCACCTTTTCCTATAATAACTTAAGCTTACATACATACTTTCTCAAAAGCTTAAAGTATTAATTCACTATTTCCTTGCTTATACTTTAAGCTTTTGGCTTCCAATCAATTATTTTCATCAGGAAACCTACCAGAACTCAGCCAATGAATGCAGAGCGCAGAAATAGATCATTTATGAAGTTTCCACTGGAATCCAACTAGGAAAATAATTTCCACAGCTCAAACCGCTCAAAGCAACAACTCTTTGCGCACCAAAGCGTTAACTGGTCCATCATTCTGGCACCAGTCTTCCCTGCATTCAAACTAAGCCCATTAAATAGTAGAATACTATTTAAACTGTTCTTTCTGGACCTCTTCAACGTTTTCTCCATATATTTACAAATCTTGTAAAATCCAAGGAAAACTCTTATCAAAACAACTTTGTATCCAGCTCTCATAGCAACATACCTTCATCTATCCTAGGAACTTAATAAATAAATATCTTACCCACACTTCTATCCACATTCCTTCTTGATTTTACTACTAAACCAAGGCAAAACATTCATCATCTTCCCACTTTGGCAAATCAATTCAGCAAAATCTCAGCTCATTTCTCCGGACCACTAGTTCTTCACCATCATCTTTGGGTTCTTCAGCCAGCTCTTCAACCACATCTTCCAGCTCTTCAGCTTAACCAGCAAACAGTACATCTTAGTTCACAGAACAGCTCCTTTCCAGTCTTTAAACAGCCTATCAGTCCTCTGACTACTCCTTTATCATGACCAGCTACTTCTGCATCATGATCTTTGAGCCCTTCAACTCATTCTCACTAGGAACCATCTTGGTTTCACCTGCACAATGAACCATTTTGGTTCCAAACTTCAATATGAACCAACAGTCCTTCAACTAGCCTTCTCTGTGATCAAACAGTTCCTCTCACTAGTCTTCTCTGCTGATTCTGTGAACCATCTTGGTTCTTTATCTCAGTCCCTGTTACCAGAACCTGTAGACCCAGGCATGAGTCTACATTGAACTGGCGTTTGACTGGGCCCTTGCAAGTGGCATTCAACTTAGGCCATTCAACCATAGATCCTCAAAGCCAATGTTGTTGTTTTTACTCACCCAGGTGATTAAGTCTGGGCTTTCAGTCACAGAGTAATCAGCTCTACTTCCCAGAGGCCTGATCACACCAGTTTTTGCAGCTTGCTTTGCTAAGCAAACCGCCTTGGTGACACCTCCAAGAAAATCTATACCCTCCAATGCTCACTCTTGATTCTCCCCAAAATCTCCCATAGGGGCATAAACAAGGACACCCTACCAGTCTGTTAGTTAGGATGCTTTCTCACAGACCTCCTGTAAGCGTATCAGGGTATGTAGAGCCCTTAGAGCTCTTCCCCTCCCTGGCAGCCCGCGTTACCTGCCAGGGGTCCAAAACCTTCTCCACTTCAAACAGAAAAGGTTTTCTGCTAGCTATCTCATTCTTCACCCTTTTGCAGCCACAGTTCCCTGCTAGGTGAAGAACTCTAGCCCACAGCAGCCAATATCTTCTGCTGGGTGGAGGCAACATCTGCCTCTAGTAGTCTTTACACCTACTAGCTAGGCCTTACCATCCCTAGTAGCCATCATTCCCTACTAGGCCTCTACCTGCAACAAACAACCAAACTTTTGTTTGGCCAACATTAGCCCCACCTACAAACCACCAAACATGTGGACTGTCACAGCACCCATTACTGAAAAGGCTACTTGTTGAAAGGAACAATTCTAATGCTCCACAACAGGATTTTTGTACCTGAAGGAGACATCAGAACCAACATCTTGAGAGACTATCACAATTCTAAAATGTCTGGACACCCAGGGAGACTCAAGACCCTCCAGAGTATCCAAAGAAACTTTTCTTGGCCTAAGATGTACCAAGAAGTAAGCACATACCTGAAAGGATGTGAACTTGATGTGTACCAAAACTTGCAGGAACAAACCTGAAGGACTGTTAAGACCCCTGGATATACCTCATGGACCCTGGAGATCTGTTTCTGTGGGCTAAATTTTGTAACTGCCTCATCCCTCTTCTTTAATGCATTTCTGGTCATGGTAGACCACTTCACCAATATGGCTTACTTCATACCAACTATCACCCATTGCACAGCAGCAGAGACAGCTCAACACTTCCATGACCACATCTTCACCCAGCATGGAACACCCAAAGAGATCATCACAGATAGAGGTCCCCAATTTACCTTAAGCTACTGGACCAAGTGATGAAGGACTTGGGAATCAAATGCTGTGTATCAACTTCCTACCACCCACATACCAACAGACATACAGAAAGAGTGAACTAGATTCTTGAGCAATACCTTCAATTCTATGCCAACGCTGACCAGGACAATTGGGCCAAAAGTCTCCCCATGGCCTAGTTTGCCTACAACATTAAAGACCACAACTCCACTAATATGTCCCTGTTCAAAGCCAACTATGAGTTTGATCCCACCTGGGACCCCAAGATTGGCAAGAAGGAAACCAACACTACTGGACGCTCCTAGATTAAACAGATCCATGACACAAAAAAACATTCCTAACCAATCTGAACTGTGCAGTGCAAACATACAAAGCCTTTGTCAACTGCAAACAAACTCCTGGACAACTATTTCAAGTTGGGGATGAAGTATATCTAGACTCCCAAAACGTACCCCTACACATGCCTTGTAGGAAATTAGCTCACAAAAGAAGTGGCCCCCACAAAATCACCAAACTAGTGGGGGAAGTTGCCTTCAAACTGGACCTACCCCCTCCTGGAAGATCCATAACGTGTTCCACTGCTCCCTGCTGTTTAAAAAGGATGGGAAGTTGCTTCCCCACCAACAACTCAAGACAGCTCCCCTCCCATCAAAACAGGCGGCACTGAAGAATATGAAGTTGAATACATACACGGCAACAGAACCCATTACCAAAAACCCCAGTACTACATCAAATGGAAAGGATGCTCATTAGAGGAAAGTACCCGGGAACTGCTTAGTAACCTAGCTAATGCCCAAGAATCCGTCTAACTCTATCTGGACAAGAAAAATCTGAAGGAGGGGCTTTGGGGGGAAGAAGGGGATGATGTCTGGATTGACAATTCTTTTCCCCTTGAAACCCGGGCCCAAAGGCAGGATTTAAACCCTGACCCTGAATCCCTGCAGGCCGCTAGCCCTAAGGACTGAGAGGCTGCCTGTCTGCATTTTCCTGGGGTTGAGCTCCTGCAAGCTGAAGCTAAGAATAATGGCCCAAATTATTAAGCAAGCCAAACCAAAGGAATCATTGTACCAAATAAGGGAACAATCAAGGTGCCTAATGGAGGCAAAAAAAATTACAACCATTAGCTTCATATTTTTGAAGGCTACCCCAGTGACCAATCAAGAGTCACTCCCAGGAGAAGGCATAGGCCCACAGCTCAACCCAATGATCACAACTCTAGAGCAAGATAATCAAGTAGCTAATTTGATATTTTTGATTAATGAAAGAACTTCAGCCCAGGTGCCATTTTGCTGCCTTTGAACCCAAGCACCCAGATCCCCTGGGCCCACATTTCCCAATACCCTGAAGAAACCCCCATGGAAAATGTTAAGTTTGTAAGTGGGGTGCTATATAGACCCAAGGACTCTGCACTCCAAACTTATTTCCATTTTTGAATGAAGGTTATGTTATTTTGGCTTACACAGCTACTTCCTTATTTTGTCTTTGCCATCTATCAAATCAGTACAAGATCATCCAGTTCTCCTGCCCCTCTACCTGCAGATTTCTGTCCTCCAAGTGTCTTGTTTAGTCCTGTTCACTTCACATAGTACCCTCTGAAGCCTGGATATAAGAATTACACCCCAGAAAAGATCCTTAAACCAGATCCCTTGGCCTGCATAAAATCTGCAGTTATTTACAACTATCAATGTCTGTGGATATTCTCAACACCTAAGTTTTTTAGAGGCAAATTCAACTACCTACCTGCCTACAATTTCCACATGGAACTTCCTGTGGCCCCCAAGTCATTGCCTGCCTTCTTGCCCAACCTCTTAACTGATCACACTGGCAAGCTGTCTGGGATTGTGTACATCACCCTCACAGGGGTGATTATCACTATAATCCCAGCTACTGGCCTGTGATCCTGGGTGGGAAAGTTCCTCTCCTATATCTTTGAGTTAGCTCCTCTCTTGTGGTGGATTTTATCCGCAAAATATTGACCCAAGTGATCCCCAAAACCAACAGACCAGCTGCCTAAGACTAATTACTTGACATCCCAGGTTCAATTCTTAATTGCTGCTTTGCTTTAATATAAGAATTAAAATGTAATTTGTGACAGGTGGTAGGAATTATCTGATAGAGGAATCTTCAGATCATCTGGGAAAGAATATCAAATGGCTCAGTGCAGGTTTGCTTAACATTTATGGCCTTAAATCTGGTTAACTCATAGATGGAAGCCTTGCTGGGCATCCAATGTTATTGCATTTTAAATGGTGCTGACAGATAGCCTTCTTCTTTTCACTACATTTGAAGCTATACCCCTTGTAGATAAAACTATTAATCCTCTTTTTGAACATGATAAGTTAGTCCTCAGGAGAAAATGTGAGCACTTCAAAGGTGCTATTTTGTAAGGAAATCCTTAACTTACACAACAGTTATGGAGAATAAAAACTTTAATTTTGTTGAATATTCAATTAAAAATTCAGCATTTTTAAATGCCAAATTAACTTTAATGTTGAACCTAGGCCATAACATAGAATTTAGAACAAAAGACAGTCAAATTCAAAAAACAAACATGTTTTTGATATATTATATGCTGGCCAAATTGAATGCAAAAGCAAGAAGCAAACCAAGATAATCAATATAAATCCTACTTTAAAAACAGTAGTGATAGCTCTAAAAAACCTAGACAACAAAAACCACTATGTTATCAATAAAGAGATTCAAATTAACAATTCTAAAACCAATCAAACTACTCATAAAGCCAACCAGTATGATAAAAAATGCACTTTCCATGCCAATCAATTGCCAAGAGATCTAGCCAACCAATCAACCCAAGAATTTCAACCAAGCCATTTGAATACCACTCATCCAGGAGAATCAGAGATGCCAGGCCAAAGCAAGAAAGTTAATTATATCCTGCAAAGTAATCAAAGCCCTATTTCTTCTTGTTTGGTAGGCTGCAACTTGTTGCAGACCTGCAAGACTATACTCCAACAGCAGTACATGCAGGACCTAAGGGTAACTCCAATGATCCTATTCCACTCCCCTTTCAGTATTTAATCTGGAATCCCTTTTCTGAGCAAATTATTCCAACACTATTATCATGACAGAAATCACAGGATAATAAGAAGCTGTCTCCATGTGGTGGGGAATCACCCACCAAATCCACATAGAGTTAATAATTAACCACCAACACAGCTTCAGATATTGTTTTGTGAAATTTCCAAATGAGATACTAGGGTTAAGTAAATACTTAACCCTAATCAGAAAAGCCCTAGATAAATGGCCTGCAATAGAATCAGAGTGTCTTCAGCATAAAATTCAGGGCATTGAGATAGTACATGAGTTTCAGCTTTGATGTTAGTAGGAACAGACCTGAGATTGATAGGCATTGAATTAATATTTGGTGGCAACAACAACAAATTACTGACGGCAGGCCCCCATCTTCCTGTAATAATCCAGTTTAGAATAAGATTTTAGGGGATGTAGCATAACAATCCAACTACAGGATGCATTATCAGAAGTAAAGTTAGACCGGGGAATATGTGATTTCTCAGCTTTGATGAGAGGAGATTCGGTTGGTTTTCTTGTAAGGAAGAAAGTATTGTTTCCTTGTTTGAAGACTAAGGACATCAATACACAGTTACTAACTTCAAAATATCTTTTTCTTATCTAGGAAGACCAACTCACAGTCTTACTATCTATAAACACAGATAAACCTTAAGGAAGGGTATAATTGAAGAGAGCAAGAGTTGAGTCTTTATTAAGTTAGAAAAATATAATTTTATAGGACTGTTATCTTATGGGTAATTGACCCAAGAATCCTAGGACCAGACGGCCTAAGTATTGGGGCTTTACTGAATAGTGTTTCCCCAAAAGGCATCTTGCCCAATGCTCCATTGCAGAGTTGTTGTTATTGCATTATTTCTGCTCCTGATCTTATCCTAAGGCAAGTGTGATGCCAGCTGGAATTCCAAGCTGCTATTTTGGCTTTCTTCCTGAAAACCAGACAATCCATCCCATGTCCTATGGGTGGGATCTACTCCATTGCAGATTATAATAAAATAGCATATAAAAATATATCAAGGGGTTTTTGAGATTCAACCCCAGCCAATGTAGGCAGAACCGGGTTAAATCATAGACTAACCACTATTGTGGTTATGATAATTGGGATGAGCACCTTAAAGTGCATTTATAGCCAAGTTTTTAGCTCCTATGGAGCACTTGAATGTTTTAGGGTTGTGCTGCCGCACCTCTGGATTGATCCAAGGTGGATACTTGATTTGGACTGGATTAAGGGCGGATTGGTCTATTGATTTTATGTCAGGAAAGATCATTCTTAATTCTTGAAACAGTTTGGCCTTAGTGCCACCAAATATTGCCAGGGCATCAGCGTCTGAGCCAAACATCAATTTATTCTGAGTGTCTTTCCAGATTCCAATCAATAATATTGATGGCTGAATTTTCAAGTCAAAAAGCAAGGAATTTTACATGATTTCTATTGAGAAAATTTTGGGAGGACTCAACTCTTAAGAGTTGAAACAGTGAAAATTATTCAATATATATCAAAAATTGACTAAGCAATACTGCCTGGATCCTGGGCTCCTATTCCTTATACTTTGTCAAGTGATTATCTAGTCCAGGTTGCAAAGAATCTTTGAATGAACAACTTCTGATGACCATGCTGATTAACAAGTTCATATCTGGTGACCCTTAAATTACATCAATTTATCAACATCAACTTACGGGGAGATTGGATTTGACCAGCAAAATGGAGCAGCTGTAACCCATTTTTGATCAACCATTTGATTCAAATCTGTTAAATCAGTCAGTTTTGTTAAAGGTTTCAGGCTTTATGGGCTTGTGACGGATTCAGGCCTAACCAGTCCATCCTGCCATTACCCTGCCCTTAAATCTTATTACTGTTATCTTCCTGGGATGAAGCTTCAAGGAGCTTTGTCTCCAGGGAGGCAATTTTCTCAGATAACACTTTATTGTCATCCCGCCAATGAGCCATGATTTCAACGCTTTTTTCCTCTTGTGCTCTCAACGCCTCAATTTCATGATTTGCCATCTCTTTCACTTGTTGCAAGATTTCATCCCATCCTACCAACAAGTTCCAAGCATCCCAAGCATAAATTTGGTTCCCTTGGACAGGAGTCCCTTCCTTTGCAAAGTAATTGGAATACAGCTCTTTGAATGCAGCCTTTACTTCTACTAAAGATTTGGCAGGAAAAGTCTTAGTGACCTCCAGGCTGGTCCAAGCTTCTTCCAATGTACTTGTAGGAACCTCCTTTCTTGCAGCAGTAGTTTCCACACAAAGGACCCCAAACTTGGCTCTCTCAAATTTTAACAAAGAAGGCATGACAATTGAAAAATAGGTGAGGGGAAAGCGTTGAAACCAACAATGAATATGAATCTTTTATTAATGTTTAACTGTTTTTGCTTATATACCATTTGGGGCATACACAGCTGAAAACCCCTCCAGTTCCTGAATCAACCAATGATTTGTGTCATGTGGCCTATGACATTCAAGTCATCCAACATAGATCTTTACCTGAAAGATCACCAACAATTCTCAACCTATGAGAACTGACCTACAATGGGCAGAAGTCACCTGACTCCATTCAACCCAATGTACCAATTTGGCATGGAGCTTCCCCAGCTCCCAGCGCCAAAACCCTGTGGATTGCACATCCTAAACTCAGCTATCAGTGTTCTAACTGGGAACCAGCTGATCAAACCTGAATTCCTAGGCATTCTTGCCTTTATTTAGTTATTTTTGCATTTAATGGTTTTTCGCCTCTAAAACCCATTAAACTGCTTCAAAACTCAAACCAGGGGCCACTGCAGCGCCCAGCAATTTTCCCAAGCGGCGCCTCTCAAATTCATTAGGCGGCGCAGCAGCGCCTCTAACCCAATAAATTTGCCAATGCAGCGCTTTTAACCCAAATTCCAGGGGTTTTCCCATGGTTAACCTTAACCAAACTTCTTGACAAAGTCAAGGCCATTTTAATATAATTAAATCCTCATTAATTATATCCTTTATTTATTAATTAATCTTCCTGATTAACTAACCCATTTTGAGACGCCTAGTCTCCCAGATTGGTTCAGCCAATCTTGCCTCAATTCTTTTAGTTAACCTAACCTAACTAAACATCCATATTCTGTTCTTTTATTAAACATAGATATCCAGTTTCTAGGAACCTTTCCCTCAAGAATTCCACACAAACCTATCTATATGTAATAAACAGCAAAAACAGAACATCTTTATATTTTGGAGCATTTATTTGGCTAAACGCTCAGCAGTGACTGTAGTACGGTCACAGGGCTTTTCTACTTGTCCAAATAATTCCCAGCATTATGGAACTTACTGTGACAATTATTCCTTTCAAAAAAATTTCAATAAAGTCTATATTTTACTCTCTAACTGATTAGTATATTATTGAGATCATCCCAACAACATGAAACCCCTCCTTCTTGTGTGAGTTTTTTGTGTGTTAATAGGGTACAACCAGGCTAAAATAAACTTTGAAACCCTGGATCCAACACTAACTGACAAATCTGATGATTCAATATGTTATTGCTTTGGTCCATGTTGCTGTCATTCCCTTTATGTCAAATTTTCTTGCTTTCCTCCCATTATTTGGTGAGATACACTATCTAGAAAGACGCCATCTAGAAACCCTATGTCAAATTTCTGGCTAAACTGTGCTAAATAACTTAAAAATTAATAAAAGCCCAAAAATATATCAAAAAAAACAAGAAAAACATATGGCTAGACTCAAAATAATCCAAGAATTCCAAATCTGTAATAATAATGTGGGATTAGCTAGTGCCAACTATAGTGCACAAAGATATAAAGTCAACACGACCCAAAACTGTGATATTTCCATATTGAAATTTGCTCCTATGTTTGTATCAATGTACTAAAAATTAAGTAAAAATTAAAAATGTTTTGAAGTAAAGTACTTAATGGAAGATTAAATTGATTAGGCTTTAGTCTCAAGAGTCTTGACAATGCCTTTGAGATGGGTATGGCGGCTTTCTCTGGTGTAATAGGTCAAAACTCCTTAGTAACACTTGCAAACTTGACCTGTTGGCCTACATGTTTGGATAAAGCAGCTTTTATTTTGATGGCCTGAGGGTAAAGCTTGTCCCCAAAGACATGCTGGATCTTCAGCTTGTTGATGACCACAATAAATCTGGACTTTTTTACCTCAACCAGGTGGGAAAATTGGTTGTACCAACCTTCAAGTGATGAGATGGTCTTAGTTAAACTGACATTAACCTGATTATAGCAGTTCCAGTTAATGGAGTCACTACCCTTGCATAAATAAAATTATTAATGAAACATTTTAAAGTTGGAACCCAAATATTACATATCCTTTTATAATAAGGAGTAAACCCATTATATTAAAAGTGGTTTTTAATGGCTGTGTTACAGGGAGATAGTACTATCAAAGGTGAGTTAATTTGAGTTAATTTATTATTTTTGGTCATAGATTAATAGCATACTTTATTCTCAGTTAATAAGAGAAAGGCTTAGATTTATCACATAAAAGTACAATTTATTATTTGGTTTCAGATGCCATCTTTCAAAATGCTGTATTTCTAGATGGCGTATTTTAGGGTATTTATTAAGTGTTTTTATACTCAAAAAATCTTATTTGGATAAAACTATTTTTATTTTAATTTGTGATAGTGTTCTCAAGCTGCTGTATTAGAAACTAATATTTAAAAAATAAATAATTAATAATTTTTTAATTTTTAAATTTTTGCTGATGAAAATCCCAACTCTATTGCAAAACTTTTTCTAGATGGCATCTTTTTAGATAGCGTTTTCTAGATGGTATATTGCACCCATTATTCATCCCAAGGCCCTGTGGTTGGTCTTGGAATACACCAGCATATATTACTTCTTAAACTACTTCACTCCCTTCCTGGTCAGATTTAGATTATTAGGTCACTTACTTCACTTGTTAATGATTGGAATTATATTAGGGTCCACTTTAGTTAAGTTTAACTTGAGAGCGCTTCTCCACTCAATAGGAGAGAAGCTCCCAAATGAGTGGATCCCTGAAATATTCTGTTTAAGATTTCATGGATAGTGTGGATATTCTACAGATCAATTTTAGCCACAGTGGGAGAACCTGGCTCAGACTTGTTCTCTTTCTTCTCCTCAGACTCTGAATTTGGGTTAGCGTGAAAATTGAAGTCAAACAATTTTTCTTGGGGGTCAGATGGGGAGTAGACAAATGGGGAGTGGGAGCTATGAGACTTCTTTCCTTGGGCTCAGGTGGGATTGGGGGTTGAGGCAGGTGATTTAGCCTTAGAAGACTTCTTCTTGGAGGTATTCTTTGTTTTTTTCTACTTGGGTGGTATGACTGTACTACAGTCACTTTGGGATGTTTTTAAACAAAGTTGCAGAATTTTAATAAGTTTTATAGGTTTAAATTTAAAACAATAAGATTGGTTGTTTAAAAATTTTCTGGATATGAATTTTTAACGCCCTGCTTTCCTTATAAGTCTTGTGGGATTTTTGGAGGAAAATACCATCCTTATGAGATTTTCTGGCAGAAAAAGACCCTCTGAGAAGATTTACTACCAGTGAATCCCTACTTAATTCATGGTTTCATACTCCATAAACAATGACAATGTGAACAATTTTTGGCTCAATTCAAAGAGCTTCATAGGTAGTAAATGCCCTATTAGAGGGACTTCCTGACATTAAATCCATCTTTATCAAGTCAGTTAACACCAAAGTGGTGGTGGAGTACCCAGTAATCAATTAGTATGTAATAATTGAGGAATCAATGTAATAATATGATCAATTCAGATGATGAGACTAGATGTCTCTAAACCAATTGGTTAACCAGGAAGGTTAACTGGTTTTCTGGAATATTTTGGCAGGAAGTTAGCCATAAGGGGAAAGTGTATTGGCTGTGTCAAGACAAACGTCAATGCTAACCAATAAAAACCCACAAATATTATTAAAATAATGCTAATAATAGGTCCAAAAGGGGCTTGGCTGTGTCAAGTTGAGATAAGGATGTCTCTGTTAGAAATGATCAGCTGGATAAACCCATTAAAAGCTTGGATCAGGAATAGGTTTTTTCCACAGAGTTTGGTGCCAGAAGTCTATAATTATTCAGTTCATTAAATTACATGTTCATGGAAGTAATCAGGAAACATTAGAATTGTCAGGGAATCAACTTTGAGAAGCTACCCTGTCATAATTGAGAATTTGGTGGGCAACAGGCCGGGTGGGAAGGGTCCACCACAGGATTAACGCTAACTTGAATAGGTACTAAATTGATCTTTCAAACTAGCAACAGGGGCTAGCAGCACAACATATATTGTCTTTCACCCCTGAAAGGGTGTTATGTACTATTTTAAATAGCTTATTGGTATTTTACATAGTAAAGTCAGTAGAAGATGTGAGCATAGGTTTGGGAGTGAGGGGGGACCATGCTAAGTTGATAGGCAGGTGTTGAGCAACTTGGGTTATTGCTGGTATGTTCAAAGTTACAGAAAGATGTTAGCCTTGCCAATGTACTCTACCCAATCCTATGCAAGAGCACTACAGACTACAATAGAATAGAACTTTGAAGATAATTACATTTATTGAAACTGGAGTACAATCTAGCCAGCGGCTGCAATCTATACAGGTGTAACTAAGAACTTGTTAACCTTTCAGGCATCTGTATCAATATATACTGTAACAACCCTTGTTCTTGTCCTTTCAGACAGTTCTCAGTGGCTACCTTTGCAATAGGTTCATTTTTGCTGGCTGCGCCTATCCTGATTGGCTGTCCTTGGCATGTGTGCTGCTACTGGCTTTAGCAGGCATACATGGCACTTCAGCTACAGCCTACACTCTTCTTGAGTAGCCTACTTCCATTTATTGATTGGCTGTATCTTACGCGCCTATTATTGCGCTGTGAAACTTTGCCGTATTTAGTTGATGCTTAGAAATTGTCCCTGTTCAGCTCTCCTACATTGGAAGGTAGAATTACAGTATTCCTTTTGTAGGGCTTAATCATTGATCCTTTTCTGGCTGGCAAGCCTTCTGCTTATTAATGCAACAGGTCAAATTGGGCATTATATGCCATATAATAGCAGACTTGATCCAGTATTGACCTGTGGATTATCTGCCGTGTAATGCTGACCCAAACTTGGTATTTCCTTGACATATGTGCATCACTTGTTTGATACATTCATAAACACCATCAGGCTGGGTGAGGCTTAGTTTATACAACATCCATCAGGATGGTATGGGCGATATACAGTTGATGATTTAGTGATTACACGCCATGTAATCAATGATAACCACTATATTGGCTAACATTTATACAGCGTATAATAGCCATATCAATTATAATAAACTAGTAATTATACAGCGTATAATATATCACATCAGAATGATAATCAGTGATAATACAGCATATAATTGTTGCATCTATCCTAATAAACTAACAATTATACGGCTTATAACTGCCATATACATTATCAGGAATTTATACTGACTTTGTTCTACCTTGTTTACCTTGGCAATTGCAAAGCCATTAATTATAGAAGCTTCCAATATATTGTTAATAGGCCTAATTGATCTAAGAAGCCCTCATAGCGTAAATTGAAATTACTACTGCAAGAACAACTTGGAATACAATAACTCACCAATTATGACTGGTTCCTGATTGACTAGAGTTATTCCAAAATACTCTGGCAAACTGCCGGGTAGTAATTATGGAGTCCTCCAAATATCAAAAGCATATGAACAATTTGCAAGCAAACTGCCGGTGCCAGTGCAAATCAAGGCCAGAAAAGTTGCCTAAGAACAAAATAATATGCACTAAAATAGAGTAATCAATTAGCGCTGCCACCGCTGGCACACTTATAGGTTATGCTCTATTCTATGACAACCAAGTACCCAGCGCAGGGTACTATGATATGGAATCCCATGCCATTGCATGGAAGCCTGACTCTGGGGGTTAATGCTGGCGGTCTGAGGACAAAAAGATTGATCAAGCAAGAGTTAGAAGCACCAGATGATCTTATCCTGGCAAGAGGGCGCAAGCTCTATAAAAGCCCTTTCATTGGACTAATGGAAGGCAGACAATAATAACCCTTGCCTACTGTAGAACACTTTCACAGTAGAAGAAGACTATCCAAGTTCAAAGACCTTTGTCAGTACTTGAAGAACTACACAAGCCGCCTGTATAGCTAGCTGCTTGTAGTTGCCTTCCTTGCCATTGCTTGCCATTGCAGTGCCAATGAAAATCCAGACGTTGCAAGTAACGCTTGTTACCATACAAGCTGATATCAACATAATGACCAATAAATCTATATTACATAACAAAGCAAACAATTATCAGACTGCCAGGTCTGAGAGCAGAACCAAAAGTTCTGACATCATTGTAATATATTAGTGATTATACATTGTATAACTGCCATATCCATTATAATATATTGGTGATTATACAGCGTATAATTACTACACTTAATAAAGTATCAGCCTAGTGATAATACGGTGTGTAAATGATAATAATCTGTGTGCAATGATTAGCCTGATCATTTGTGGTCAATCAGCCTAATCTCACAGCAAGGAGGAAGTTATATTTATCTCTTAACAGGTGGGGTTCAGTGATGTGCCAGGAGTCTTTTCTGTTAAATATGATCAATTCTTTAGTTCAGGTCAAAGGTTCACTTGCTAATATGTTCTCAGTGGTGCATTATATATTTACATGCTTTAAGAGGTACTCATTAAAATGAACATGTCTATAAGGAGCACCTTGCAGACATAAAACTGTAGACAGTGAAGCTATTGAGCCATGAGGACTTGTGTTTAACTGGAAGATGGTTAAGATCAAATAGGGGAATAATTTGGGAACCCCAATATCTCATAATCTTTATTTCAAAATGTTAATAAAGTATGGTGCAGAGTCTAGGGGCTTATATAGTATCTCACTATCAGACAATTGTTCTAATTTTTGGGTTTCTGATAATTAGGAAATGGGAAATTGGGTGGACAGGTTGCCTGGGTTTAGGGGCAGCAAAATAGCACAGTCCCAGGGCAAGAGTTGATTGATCAAATCCTTCATAAGGGTTTCAAGAACCTTCTGTTCCTGAGTGGTATTCTTGGGGAAGTCTATTGTTCAGCATTTTTTTCATGAGTGGTGTTTTGATTGATTACTAAGGCAGGCTTCAAGATCATCAGGCCAATAGTGGGGGGGCTCTTTACCTCCATTTGGTAAGTGGTTGTGGCTCTCTGTTGGGGCTACCACTGGTAACTTTACAAAATGCTCTTTGAATCCAAGGACATCTGTGGGTTGAATCCTGAAAGATTCAGTCCCAAAAGAATTAATGATGGGCAGGCCCCTAGTCTTCAGAGCTGGTGGCCTGCAGTCTATTTTGGCCAGGGTTTAAATGCTGTCCTAATCCTTGAGAGTTGAAAGGAGAAAAATGATATTCCTGAAAAGAAGGTACTAGGGTACATTCTTATAAGCTAAGTATTTTTAGATCTTTTTGAAAAATATCTTTAATAAATGACACAGTTATTCCATAGATTGTATGATAGAAATCCAGGTGTGATTCCAGAAACATAGAGGTTTTCATTCATTATACTCTTAATGGTACATAATGAAAAAATGATTATAAAAAATAAAGATGGTTTTATGACAACTTTTTCCCCTCCCTCTATCATTATAATTTTTAAGTGTTTTTTAAATAGAAGAAGGCTATAATGAAATGAGATAGAGATTGTCTGCAGCTAAGACTATGGGAAGTAAAAGGCGAGAAAGTGATCACCAGATGACAGGAAGTTGAACACCAGCATTTCTCACTTAGAATTTGAGCTGGCTGAAGCTCACATGAAAGATCCCTGTTATAAAAAAATTCAGGCCAAGAGTGATAGAAGAGCAAGAACAAATTTCCTGGATCCTCTACAGATGGGTTTATCTTGCCCTTGGGTGCCTTGGGTGTAGCTTTGGGGTTGGATTTAAGAGGCATATAAAGATAGATTAGTATCAAAGATGAGTGATTTTGAGGTCATTTTTAAAGAGAAAAAATAGGGATGTTTTTATTATAAAATTATTAATTTTTTTACATAAGATTATAAAAAATGACTGAAAATGTATATTATCAAAAATTTATTTTTATTATGGTTTAAGTATGAAAAACTTTGAGTTTTGAATGAAAACTTGCAGTCAAAATTAACATAGTAGTTTCCATAATACCTGGTATTGTCCATCTTAATTGCAAAGCCAGGAAGTCAGGAAAGCAGTTAACTAATTTAACTAAGATAACAGGTTTGATTAAAACTGTTGATTGAAAATGGGTCACCACCACTCCAGTTTATCAGCATGATTTGATTACCCAGTGCAGGTTGACACTGATAAATAGACGTAATCTGAGGGTCACTTGATACAACCTTGTTTATCAGAATGATTGACAAAAAATTAATCACACAAGGGGTTTGTGAGTTCTGGACAAGGTACTCTTTGAATAATGGAACAGAATAGGAGTCATGAATTCAGGTGGTATTACTGAGTTGATAATTTTGGTGCATAATAAAAATTTTCACTGTTTGACTCTAAGAGTTGAGTCCTCCCTAAAAATTACTCAATAAACTAAATATTATCTTCTTGTCTACCTATATTTAAAATACATCCTTTAGTGGTTCTACTCCACTATATTCCTTATAACCTGATCTTAAATTGGATTGTAACTAGAAGATGGTGCCCTGCTTTGGGTTCTTTGTCATTGGTGCCACCTAATGTTACCCCCTATGCCCACCAATCTTGGAGTCTTTACTACAGAATCTGAAACCACAACAGTTGTTACTTTTCCATGTCCAGATTTTTATTTGGAAGACACCTTGATTTTGTTGCAGGCCATTTATCTGGTACTTCTTTGGTTGGGTTTAATTATATTGTTGAACCCCAGTGTTTCTTTTCACAAATTCAGTAAACAGTATCTGAAGCTTTGTTGGTTGCTAATCATCAACTCCTTGCAGATTTGGGTGGTTATTCCTCACCACATGGAGACCTCTTAATACTATGCTGCTATTTTCATCACTAAAATGGTGTATTCAATATTCTGTAATTTTACTGATGTAGCTCAAAAACATAAGAATTTTTATTCTTATTTTAAATTAACAATCCACAGTAGATCTTCTACAACTGGTTCTAATATTAACTCATAAATATATTAAATCTATTTTATGCAACTGGGGTTATTTAGTACTCAGCTGTTTAGGAAAGATTAAAAATATTCATTAATGCAAATTTTTGCAAGTTTTATTAAATTCTTCAAATAAGTGTGTGATATTAGGTTGATTCACCAAAAATGATCAGGATAATCATTGCACGCAGATCTTTATCAGTTATGTGCTTTACTATCACTAGACTATCATTCTATTATGCAGTGATTATACACTGTATAATCACTAGTTTATTATAATTGATATGACTATTATATGCCGTATAATTTTCAGCCAGTATAGTTGTTGAGCAACTGGGGTTATTTCTAGTATGTTCAAAGCTACAGGTAGATGTTAGCCTTGCCAATGTACTCTACCTAATCCTATACAAGAGTATTACATACTACAATATAATAGAACTTTAAAGATAATTGTGTTTATTGGGACTGGAGTACAATCTAGCCTTTAGCTGCAATCTATCCAGGTATAACTAAGAGCTTGTTGTTAACCTTTAAGGCATCTGTATCAGTATTTACTGCAACAACCCTTCTTTTTGTCCTTTCAGACAGTTCTCAGTGGCTACCTTTGTAATAGAACCATATTTGCTGGCTGTGCCTATCCTGATTGGCTGTCATTGGCATTTGTGCTTCTGTGACAGATTCAGGAAATTCATGCTTGCTTCTTCATTATCCCAGTCTGACTCTTTTACAGTTTGACAGGGAATCCTTTATGTAAGCTTCAATGAGCTTGGATTCCAGGCAAGTAATCTTGGCGTTAAACTTGTTGCCATCTGGTAATCACTTCCATGTTTTTTGCTTCCCATAGTCTTAGCTGCAGACCATCTTTTTCATTTCATGGTAGTCTTATTTCAGCTAAAAGCCAAAAACACAAAGCATAAAAAGATTGAGGGGAAAGCAACCATTTTCACACATAATTATCATTTTTTATTTGTTTTTATCATGTTTCCATTATATACCAATCAGGGTACATTCAGCTGAAACCCCCTCAGGTTATGGAATCACACCTGGATTCCTATCACGTGGTTTATGACATAACAGCGGCATTCAATCCAGATCTTTACCAAAAAGATCTTAACACTCTTAACCTATAAGAATGTGCCCTAATACATTCCAGAATCACCCAATTCTTTCTGTGGAAATGTATTACTTTGGCTTGAAGCATTCCAGACTTCCGGCGCCAAAACCCTATGGAATATATGTATTCCTGATCCAGGCTATCCTTGTTCTAACTTGGAACCAGCTGGTTAATCCTGAATGTATAGACACTAGTATCTATATTTGGTTATTTTTGCATTTAATAATTTTTTTGCATTAAAAACCCATTAAAACACTTTGAAACTTGAACCAGGCGCCACCACGGCGCCCAGAAACTTTCCCAGGCAGCACCCCAGCGCCTGAAACATTCACTGGGCATTGCCTTGATGCTTTACAAATCAATTAGGCGGTGCTTTTAACCTAATTGATTTGCCAAAACAGCACTTTTAAACCACAATTTGGGGGTTTACTTTTGGCTAACCTTAACCAAACTTCTTGACACAGTCAGGGCAATTAAACAATATAATTAAATCTTCATTAATTATATTCCCAGCATATATTAATTAACCTCCCCGTTAATTAATCTATTTGAAGACAACAAGTCTTTACTTGACACAGTCAAGTCCATTTTGGCCCTATGATTAAATCCTCATCAATCATATTCCAGGGTATCAATTAATTAACCTTCCTAGTTAATAAATTACGTTTGAGACACCTAGCCTCATAATCTGAATTGTTCAGATTATTCATTACAGCCCTCAATTAGTACAGCCTAATTGATTCCTGGGTATTGATAAGGAGCGCCTTTTGGGGAAGCTTCAAATATGGAATTAAGAAAGAAGAGAAGTATATTTTATTGGATAATAATTTAGACTTATATAGACTTGACTGTGGTGGGGATTTAGTTGGATTGAACCTAGGAGTTGATCATGTGCAAGGTGGGTTCAAGCCACTGGATACTTGGACAGTCATGTGGTAAAGCTTGGTTACCATTCTCAGTATGTTGAACGGTATATTGGAAGGGCACCAAATTGAGCAATGGCTGGATGTTAAGTAGGTTGGCGGTAGCCAGAATTCTTGTACATCCAGACCCTTGACACACACACCCCCTTAAGGGGTTACTATGGTGCATCAGGAGTGGGCTTTGTCTTAACGGCTACCGCCTGATGCTCCTAGAGCTGTTTACTAGTTGGAACCAGTCTGGTCAAGTGTTCTCCTTTACTAAGGCAAAGATGGGTTTTGTGGTATTTCTTGACAATTGGGGTTTTGGCACCTTGGAATTTTACTAGATAGGTGTTGTGATCTGGTCTGTACTTGATGATTCTTCCTGGTCCCCAGTGTACCAAGTCTAGTTTCTTTCTGTTGCCAGCTAGAACCCAGACAGGGGAGTTGATGGGAAGTGGTTCCTCTGTGGAGGTTACCTTTGGTGTTTTAAGCCTCTTTATTTCTGCTATTTTAGCTTTGAGGCAGATGTGTTGTAAATTTGATGCTTGTTCTACTGTGGGGGGTTTCCCTGGGGGATCTTTATGTATGGCTGATTGTTGCAGGTGATTATTTCTGGTTTATACCTGTAGGTTAGCTCAAATGGTGAATAGCCTGTTCCTTGATTGGTGAAGACTTGGGATACAAGTAATTCATGTTTCATTATAGTGGCCATGTGTCTTTGGCTTTGCCATCCATTATTTTCTCTAGAGTCCTGATAAGGCTGCCATTGAGGCGTTCCACTCTGCTGTTGGCCTGTATAGAGAGGTTGTGGAATGTTTAATGTTTTTGGATTTTAAGTTGACATTTACTACATGACTTGACAACTCGGTTGCTTCATCAGTTATGATGTAGTCTGGAGTGCTGTAGTTAGCTATGATTGCTTTGTTAATGAATCAGTTGATGCTATCTGCTTTATGGTCCTTTGTTGCCCAGCAGATGGGCCAGTGTGTGGCAAAGTCAATAGCTACAATTAAGAAACATTGGTTTGTTTTGTTTCTGGGAAGGGGCTCACTAGTCTAGCCCCCAAACCTTGAATGTTCAGGGTCTGGTACTGGGTTGACCTTTGGCTGAGGAGCCTTTGTACTGGTGTATTTCTTGCACAAAAGGCCCTTTTTCAGAGCATCAACTATATCCTGTTTGAGGTTGGGCCACCATACTATCTCTTTTAATGTGAGGTATAGGTTGTTAGCCTTTGTATGTCCTAGTAGGAGGTGATGTCTTAATATGGTGTCAACTCTTTGTGTGAGTGGAATGTAAAGGACATGTTTGTTGTTAATGATTTGGTATACAGTGCCATTTGATAAATGTAAATCTTTTTTTTCCTTAATAATGTATTGTGGGTTAGTTGATGTGTTGAGGGGTCTTTCCCTTTGGTTTTATACTAAGTATTATATAGGTTTGGCCAGTCAGGGTCCAGGTAGTCAGGATGATTCTCTCTAGGCTAATGTCAAAACTGCAGGCTCAACCCGCCAGCAAGGTTCCAACCAAGCGGGTTTGTGACCCGCAATCCAATTACCCGGTTACTCAAAACCAGACTAGGAAGTCAACTCAAATTACCAAATCCATCAACATGAACAGACAATGATCCTGCACGGTGGATACCTCTATTTGGCGCATGACTCATTAGCAAGATCACGCCACCCCCTTCTGCCATCTAACCGTGTGATCACCAATCATGTTCCTGCTATCCATTGATTCACAATAGCTATATAATCACTATCTCACAATAAAGATTATTATCTATCTTCTAAATATTTTCCCTGTGTAACTCTGCTAAAACAGCACAGTTACAACATTGGTGCACAGGTAGGTTCTCCATCCTACCTTATCTTGAAAAATTCCGCCTATTGCCTGCACACGCCGCGGCCAACAAATCTTTGACAGAATTATGTCTGGCCTCCTGCCCGGCTGAACACCGTATGCTCCTGGTACTGAGATACCTGATGGTTTTGTCCTCTACCAAAACACAGTGATTCCGCTACCCACCTTCAACGCCCTGTCCACCCAAGGGTTCTTTCAGGCGCCCTCCTTGGTGCCACAACCAGCAGACAAAACCACTATGCCCGCCTATGTTGCACAAAGACTTTGCAGTGCCGCCTTGGAGCCCTTTGCAGGGGCCAACAACAACAATGCTGCCGCATGGATCCAGTCTGCCCAAATCAAGCTGGCTCAGATGGAATGTCCACAGCAATTTTTGATTGTAGAGATTTCCATTTGTCTGACCCACAACGCTGGCACCTGGTGCAACAAGTGGCACAAGGAGCACACTGACAAGAACTGGGACACCTTTAAACAGGACTTCTTGGCGAGGTTCATGCTTAAGGATACAGAACTCATGATCATAGGCCAAGTAAAGAATCTAACCCAGACAGGCACTGTGAAGGAACTTACCCATGCCTACAAGGAACTCCGTCTCTGTGCCCCATCCAACATGGCCTTTGACACCCCAGCCACACACCTCATGTACTATGACGCTCTCAAGTTGCATGTAATGAGACAAGTGAACCTGGACCATGTCACCAACCTGCAAAGCCTATACTGTGAAGCAGAAAAAGCGGAACAAACTTCCAACGCTCTACACAAAGCACAGACTGGGAAACAAGAAAGGCCCAAGGACTCACATTCAAGCGGGCGCTCCTCTTGACCATCTCCTGGAGGCAACAGTAACAGCAATAACCACAAGCCCACAAACTCAAATGGAAATGGGAATGGGAATAACGGCCAATCAAACCAACCCATTTCTGTGTCACTGCCACCCAAGGCAACCAAGATGAGGGAAAATTTGGGGGAATGCACTAAGCAAGCCAAGCTTTCCCCACGCAACTCCTGACTTGCCCAACAATGAATACCAACCCAAGGACGTGGACCAATGCCCAATGATCCAAGTACCCTTGGAAGATCTGGTACTATACACCATAGCCAAACATCCCAATAAATTGATGTCTTACCCTTTCTGCTTTTGCAGTTACACATGCTCAGCACTCTTGGGCTTAGGCGCAGATTGAACCTTAGTCAACAGCAGCTTTGTAGATAAATTCAAGCTGGCCACTAATCCTTTGCGGATTAAAAAATGTGGTCCTGGCTGATGAACATCACATTGCTGTGGCAAAAGAAACTGCTCCCTTCTCTGTCATGCTCAAGAACCTCCACTCCACCATCCAAGGTCCCGTCATTGACTTCCCTAAGTTTGACATTGTACTGAGACTATACTGGTTACAAAGAAACAACCCTCACATGGACTGGGCGACCTCAGTGCTGACCATCAAGATAAGAGGTAACAACCACCAAATCCACCCGGACTCTGTAGACTAACTCCTACAAGACCACGTCTTTGTACGCATCACAGAGACCTTGGATGAGAAGGAAAACCTAAAAGCAATTGACTGGGACTCCTGCCAGTATGAAATCACACACTTCAAGGATCACCAGGACACCTCCACACCCCAAGATTGCAACATTGTGGCCCGTCACCCAGAAATCTTCAAGGATGCATTACCTGGGCTATCCCCTGAGAAACACATCCAACACTCTATCCAACTCAAGGGGGCTGTACCCAAGGCACGCCCCATTTACAGGCTGACCCCAAACAAGGACAACACCCTGTGCACCTATCTCAAGGAGTCATTGGAAAAAGGACTTATCCGCCCCTCAAAGTCTCCCTTTGGGGCCGCTGTATTCTTCATGGCTAAAAAGGACAGTACCTTACGCCTGGTCACAGACTACCACGCCTTAAACAAAGTCACCATTAAGAATTTTTACCCATTACCATTAATTGACAATCTCTTTGACGCCTTGGGAGGCGCTTCTGTCTTCTCAAAGATTGATCTAACCGCAGGTTACAACCAGATTTGCATCAAGGAGGAAGACATCCCCAAAACAGCCTTCCGCACTAAGTACGGTTCCTACAAATGTGTGGTACTCAACTTTGGCATGACCAATGCCCCGTCCACCTTTGTAATCTATATGAACAAGGATTTGCGCCACACATAGGCAGATACGCCTTTGTGTACCTGGACAAGATCATTGTCTACAGCCCCTTGGTAGAACAGCACCACAAAGACCTGGAGGAAGTCTTTGCAACCCTGGCACGGCACAAACTGTTGGCCAAGCCCTTCAAATGCCAGTTCTTCTGAGAGCAACTACCCTTCTTGGGACACATAGTCTCAAAAGACGGCATCAAACCCAACAGTCAGAACATACAAGCCATCTTCAAAATGCCACCTCCCAAAGACAAATCAGAACTCTGCACCTTCTTGGGGGGTGGCCTATGTACAACGCTTCATACCCAACTGTGGCGTCTTGTCCGCCCCCTTGTTTGCCATAACAGGCGCCAAGTCCAAGTTTGTATGGACCCCCCAATGTGACCTCTGTTTTAGACGCCTCAAGGAAAAGCTCACGACAGCTCCCATCTTACAATACCCCAAACAAGAAAGAGTACCAGATGGAAACCAACGCTTCAGATGCATCCATTGGGGGAGTACTAAGAATCAAGAATAGTGATGGTGATTTCCTGCCCGTAGCCTACAAGTTGCACAAATTGACAGATGGCAAGTGTCAATACCCAATCCACGACAAAAAACTGTTGGCTATTGTACACTGCCTAATCAAATGGCGCTGTTACCTGGAACAGCAGGAAGAATTCACAGCACTAACCAACCATAAGTTGCTCATCTATTTCAAGACACAAGCAAACCTGTCACACCGCCAAGTGTGGTGGATGGAAATCTTAGAAAGGTTTAACATGCTCATCCAATATAAGCCCAGGGCCAAACTTGCCATGGCAGACGCCCTGTCCTGCCTGTATGTCCGCGCTTTTAGGGGAGAGAATGGCTCAACCCAGACTGGCCTCTCCTAGTGCTCCGTACAAAAGACAAAGGGTTCCCCGCAGGCACAACCAATATCACCATAGAAACAGTCATCAAGAATGAGCACCTCTTTGCTGACGTATATGGGACTCTTCACAGAAAAATGTCAGATGGCACAACCATTCCCTAAATCCCCACACATCAATGAGTTGATACCATTATTTGCTATCACAGGAATCTCGTACATACTAAGAGCCAAAATCTATACAAATTGCTAAAACATAAAGCCTGGTGGCCAACCCTATACCGCAATGTCCAGGAAGTGTTAGAACAGTGCAAGGTCTGCAAAAAGTTTGCCAAAAGCAAAACTCTGCCTAAGTCTGTACTCCTTATTCAAACCCAACTACTGTTCAAAGTATGGGCTCTTGACATTGTGGGCCCCATGCCAGGAAAGCACAACAACAAAAAATACATCATCACAGCCATTGATTTTGCAACAAGGTGGCCAGTAGCCCAAGCAGTGAAAACTCACACCGGCAACAACGTCCAACAATTCATTGGCAAGGAAATAATCAGCAGGTTTGGAAAGCCAGAACTCCTGATAACTAATGGGGGCAAAGAATTGACCTCCAAAAACACCAACGTGTATCTCGCCAAAAATGGGGTCAAACACACCGTCATAACACCATACCACCCACAGGCCAATGGACGCATGGAGCGGCTTAATGGTAGCCTTGTGCAAGCCCTAGCCAAACTCACCTCTGGGAGACCTGAAGACTGGTATAAGCAGCTACCAACTGCATTACTTGTGTGCCAAACCCAAGTGAACAGATCCACCAGGAAAAGCTCATTTGAACTGGTATATGGCACACAGCCTAATATCATTCAAGCATTGACAGGACCCAAACTGGAAATTCCAAGTCAAGTCCCCCCTTGTTCTGATCCTCAAGTAATGGAAGCCAACAGCAAACAAGCATTCAAGGAAAAGGAACACTTACAAAATACCTTCATCCCCATCTGTCAAAGACATGAGGTCGGGGACAAAGTCTGGGTCATGAATGTCAACAAAAGCAAACTACAACCCAAAAAAGTAGGACCAGCAATCATTCTAAAGGTAAACAACAATAACACTTACCTTGTGCAAGGGCTTGGGAAACGCAAGCAAGACAAGACCTTACACCACAACTGCCTACAACCCTGCAAAGCAAGACAGAAACAACAAGAAACTGCCCTGCCTGCCACCAAAAAACAACTGGTTCAGTATGGCGCCCAGGCTCCTGACAACCTGCCTCCATAGGAGGCCAACCTTCAGCCAGGGGGTGTGTTGAAACCGCAGGCTCAACCCACCAGCAAGGTTCCAACCAAGCGGGTTTGTGACCCACAATCCAATTACCTGGTTACTTGAAGTCAGACTAGGAAGTCAACTCGGATTACCAAATCCATCAACATGAAAAGACAATGATCCTGCACAGTGGATACCTCAATTTGGCGCTTGACTCATTAGCAGGATCACGCCACTCCCTTCTGCCATCCAACTGTTTGATCACCAATCATGTTCCTGCTATCCATTGATTCACAATAGCTATATAATCACTATCTCACAATAAAGATTCTTGTCTATCTTCTAAATATTTTCCCTGTGTAACTCTGCTAAAACAGCACAGTTACAACACTAATATAGTCTAGAGAGAGAATTGGCTGTGACCAGCTCTGCCCCCTTTTTGTATTGGATGTCCAAATTAAGCTGTTCCAGCAAGGACATCCATTTGGCTTGCCGCTGTGCAAGTGCATTCTGAGCTTTGAAATATATTAAGGATTTATGGTCAGTTAGTACTTGGACGTTTAAATGTCCTTCTAGATAACATCTCCATTTCTTGCATGTGTGATTTATTTCTAGCAATTTCTTATTGTGTATTGGGTATCTCTGCTCATTATTAGTTAGCTTTCTGCTTTCATAACATACTGGCAGGAATTATTGCTGCCCTGGCTGGCAGATGTGCAGGACTGCGCCAATGGCAGTGTCACTGGCATCTGACTCGAGCTTGTAGCACCCGTTGTTATTAGGGTATTGCAAAATTGGTGCTTCAATAAGAGCTTGTTTTAATAAATGGAAATTCTTGCCATATCCTGGTGTCCAGATGAATTTCTTTTTGGCATCACCCTTGGTTAAGTCATTGATTGATGTGGTTAGTTTTCTGCAGTCTTTGATGTATTTTCTTAGGTAAGCTACCATACCAAGAAAGCATCTAACTTGTTTAACAGAGGTGGGGTGTTGCATGTTATTTATGGCTTTTATTTTGTCTGGATCTGCTTTGATGCCACTGTTAGAGACAATGTGGCCCAAGAACAGGAGTTCCTTTTTCATAAATTGGCACTTACTTGATTTTGCATAAAGTTTGTGCTTTTTGAGTCAATTGAGTGTCTTGCAGATTATTATGATGTGTTCCTCTTTTGTTTTTGAGAATATTATGATATTGTCAAGGTAGCATAATGTGTTTGAGATACCATTTAGCGCTTGGTTCATCATGGTGACAAACGTTGCAGGAGCATTTGTCATCCCAAAGTTCATTACTCTACACTCAAAGGATCCAAATTGCGTATAAAACACAGTTTTTGGTATGTCCTTTTCCTTTACTTCAACTTGGTTGTAGCCTGAGGTGAGGTCAATTTTGGAGAAAAATTTGGCTCCTGAGAGTCTTGCAAACAGATCCTCTATAAGTGGGAGAATGTATTTATTCTTTACTGTTCTTGCATTTAGTGCTCTGTAGTCAGTTACTAGACACAGTGCCATCCTTTTTCTTTACAAAGAACACTGCTGCCCCCACAGGGATTCAGATAGGCAAATGAAGCCTTTAGCTAGGTTATTCTCAATGTGTGTTTTGAGGGTTCAGGTCTCCATGGGAGAGAATCTGTAGAGGGGTGCAGGTTAAAGCATGGCTTTACATAGGTTAATGCCTTGTTTGACCTCCTGTTTGGGGGGGTAACTTGGTGAGCTCTTCTTTGAATACATGGGTGTATTTATTTAGGAGTGCTGCAAGTTCTGGGCATTGGATTTTGGTTGTTTGCATGTTATTGAACTCAGTGTACCTCATTATGTGGAGGGTACTATCTTTAGTTAGATGTTCTGAGTTGTCCTGGTTTATGACCTGGACAAATACTGTGTCTCTTATAATGAGGTTGTTGGGTTCTTTGAGGATGTTAAAATTGACTCTGTTGCGTTTGATGGTCATGGTTTTTGTTTTCAAACATACGCTGGGGTTCACTTGGGTGAACCAGTCCATGCCTGCTCAATGTTGTAGTTTATGCTTTTCATGACAAGTCCTTTGATGGACATTTGTATGCCTTGGAGGTCAATTCTGAAGGGAGCTGTTTTGCCTTTGAGTAGAACCTTTGATTTATCTGCCATTCTGGCGTATTTGAAGTTGGATTTGACAACTGGTATTTTGTACTTGGTTACAAAAGGTTTGCTAACCATAGTGTGCTGTGCACCAGAGTTGAATAAAATTTTATGTGTATGTGATTTGTAAGTGCATGGATAGACAAGAAGTTGTGAGCAATCTTTAATTTTTACATTCATAAAAATGGAGGATTGCGGGACACATGAGATGAAAGCAGCAAAGTTTGTGCCTTGGTATAGTTTCTTGTCAAGTTAGGGGGAGACAGGGGCACTTAATCCTGTTCCCTCTCTTCTTTTCCCTGTTCCACTGTTTCAAGACCTTCCAGGTCAGAGAATGTGGGGTCAGATTCATAGAAGGTTGCTACTTCAGCATTGTTAACTTTGGTGATGTCCTCTTTCTTGGGACAGGAGCAGTTTGCGCTTTGGCTGCAATTGTCATTGTTGCAATTGGAGTTGCCGTTGCTATGATTGGTGTTTTGGCGTTTATTGCCATTGGATTTTTCTCTGCCAATGTCATTTGAGGAGTGATTGCTGTTATGTGCAGCATATTCCATGTTTGTGCGTTTTTCTGTGTGCTTGGCTTCTGCAATGAGCGCAGGCATGGAGGTGTTGGCCTCTGGACAGATGAGGGCAGCAACAGAGGGTTTCATTCTGTTGATGAATTAGGCTCTGGTATGTAAGTTATCAGCTTGTGCTGGGTTTTGGATTTTGCAATGTATTTTCTCAAATTTATTGGTGTAAGCTGCAATAGTGGTCTTCTGATGAAGATCACTGAGCTGTATTGTGATGCCTTGGAGGGATTTGGTGATGCAGAAATAGTGTGTGATGTCTGCTTTGAACTCTTCCCAGTTGTCAAGCTGGTTGTCAGCTTGTGAGTCAACCCAGGTGGCAAACCAGTTAGCTGCGGCTTTGTACAGGCGCTTGCTGGCTTTCTGGACCCATTTCTCATGAGGGATGCGGCTGGCGCAGAGTTTAGCAGCTGAGTGGTCTAGCCAGTTGATGATGTTTTCTTTGTTTTTACCAAAGAACTTGTTGATATCAATGTATTTTGTGTTGGTCACTTCACCTGTGATAGGTGGTTGTGCATTTTTTTGTGGTTGAAGAGAGCAACTGTATTGAATTATCTTGGCACATGTTTTGGGCTGACCAGACCTTCAAATATGGTGCATCCACTAGGTATATCTTCATCAATGTTTTGGGCACAGAAGTATGTTTTCCATATCTCCTGGGATGTGGCCTGGTTGAGTACGTGAGCAAAGGTGGGTGGGTTTTGGTCAGTCATTTTCTCTCTCATGGGTGTGGTCAAAAAACCATAGCTGCTACTGGTGATAAGGAGTGCCTTTTGGGGAAGCTTCAAATATGGAATTAAGAAAGAAGAGAAGTATATTTTATTGGATAATACTTTAGACTTACATAGACTTGACTGTGGCAGGGATTTAATTGGATCAAACCTAGGTGTTGGTCATGTGCAAGGTGGGTTTGAGCCACTGGATACTTGGACAGTCATGTGATATTTCTTGGTTACCATTTTTGGTATGTTGAACTGTATATTGAAAGGGCACCAAATTGGGTAATGGCTGAATGTTAAGCAGGTTGGCAGTAGCCAGAATGCCTGTACATCCAGGCCCTTGACAGTATCAACTAATCCCCATAGGTAATTAGATGGTTTGAGACTCCTAGCCTCATAATCTGAACCATTCAGATCATTCATCACGGCCCTCAATTAGTACAGCCTAATTGATTCCTGGGTATCAATTACTACACTGGAAAGTCTCTCCAAGACCAATCCTTTTGTTTTGAATTTCAACCTATAAAATTCATCACAATTCAACCTCTTTGTGAAGCCACAGCCCAATGTGACTGTAGTACAATCACAGCTTGTACTGGTCTTTACAAGGCGTACATGGCACTTCAGTTACAGTCTACGCTCTTCTTAAGCTAGCCTACTGGCAATTATTAATTGGCTCTATCTTTATGCGCCTATTATGGCACTAGGAAACTATGCCATATTTGGTTAACACTTAGAATTGGTCCCTGTTCAGTTCTTCTGATTTGGAAGGTAGAATTCCAGTATTCTTTTTTCCCATTTCTAGGGCTTAATCAGTGATCTTTTTCTGTCTGACAAGCCTTCTGCTTATTAATATGACAGTTTTAATTAGGGATTATACGCTTTATAATAGTTGACTTGATCCAATATTGACTTGTAGATTATCTGCTGTGTAATACTGACCCAAATCAATAAGAAATCAATTATATGCCGTGTAATGCTGATTCAAACTCAGTATTTCCTAGCCATTTGCACATCACTTGTTTGATATGATTATATACGCCCGTCAGGATGGGTGGGACTGAGTTGATACAACATCCAGAGGACATATTGAGAGAGATATGGTTGATGATCTAGTTATTACACCCCGTTTAATTAATGATAATCACTATAACAGCTAACAATTATATGGTGTATAATAGCTATATCAATTATAATAAGCTAGTGACTATACACTGTATAATTGTGACAGAAATTGTGGGATAGTATGAAGCCGCTTCCAAGTGGGGGTAAATTACCACCCAAATCCACATAGAGTTAATGATTAACCACCAACGTGGCTTCAAATATTGTTTTGTAAAATTCCCAAATGAGATACTAGGGTTAATTAAAATACTTTTCCCTAATCAGAAAAGCCCTAGATAAATGACCTGCAATAGAATCAGAGTGTCTTCAGAATAAAATTCAGGACATTGAAATGCAACATGATTTTCATTTCCAAATACAGGGGGTACAACTCCAAGATCAGCAGGCATGAAATTAACATTGGGAGGTGCTGACAACAAAGTTCCAACTGCAGGGCCTCATCATCCAGCAATGATCTGACTGAGAATCAGATTGTAGGGAATGTAGTGCAACAATCCAACTACAGGATGCATTTTAAAAATGTAAATTAGAACAAGGGATATATGATTTTTATTGAGTAAATTTTTTTGAGGACTCAACTCTTGGAGTTGAAACAGTGAAATTTATTCAATATATATCAAAAATCTACTAAGCAATACCAACTGGATCCTGAGCTCCTATTTCTTCCACATTGTCAAATGAGTAACTGGTCCAGGTTGCAAAGAACCCTTGGGTGACCAATTTCTGATGACCATGCTAATAAATAAGTTCATATCTGATGACCCTTAAGTTATATCAATTTATCAACGTCAACTTATAGGGGGGATTGGATTTGACCGGCAAACTGGAGCAGCCGTAACCCATTTGCAATCAACTGTTTGATTCAAGTCCATTAAATTAATCAGTTTCTGTTAAAGGTTTTCTGGCTTTTTGAGCTTTCTTATTTGGCCAAATAATCCCTGGCATTATGGAACTTACTGTGGCAATAATCACTACAAATATAAAAATGATAATCAAGTGATAATACAGTGTATAATTGTTGCATCTATTGTAATAAACTAACAATTACACAGCTTATAACTGTTATATCAATTATAATAAACTGGTGATTATACGGCTTATAATCACTACACCTAATAAGCTATTACCCTAGTGATAATACAGTGTGTAACTGATAAAGATCTGCGTGCAATGATTAGCCTGATCATTTGTGGTCAATCAGCCTAATCTCACAATAGAAATATCACTTATTACATGGGGTTTAATCTCTAGATCATCAATTGTATACCTCTCATTCCATCCTACTGGATGTTGTATCAACTCAGCCCCACCATCTTGAAAGGTGCACATGTGTATATCAAACAAGTGATGTGCAAAAGACTAGGAAATACCAAGTTTGCATCAGCATTACACAGTAGATAATTGGTTCCTTAATTGTTTGGGTCAGTATTACATGGCAGATAATCCTTGGGTCAATATTGGATCAAGTTAGCTAACATATGGTGTATAATCCCTAATTCAAACCGTCATATTAATAAGCATAAGGCTTGCCAGAAAGAAAAGAATCACTGATAAAACCCTAAAAATAGAAAATAGGAATACCAGAATTCTACCTCCCAAAGTAGGAGAACTGAACAGGGACCAATTCTAAGTGTCAACCAAATACAGCATAGTTTCCTAGTGCCATAATAGGCTCATAAAGATAGTGTCAATTAATAATTGCCAGTAGAATAGCTCAAGAAGAGTGTAGGTTGTAGCTGAAGTATCATATATGCCTTGTTAAGGCCAGTAGCAGCACACGTGCCAAGGACAATCAATGAGGATAGGTGCAGCCAGCAAAGATGAATCTATTTCAAAGATAGTCACTGAGAACTTTCTGAAAGGACAAGAAGAAGGGTTGTTGCAGTATATATTGATACTTTCAAAACCGCAGGCTCAACCCGCCAACAAGGTTCCAACCAAGCGGGTTTGTGACCCACAATCTGATTACCCGGTCACCCAAAGCCAGACTAGGAAGTCAACTCAAATTACCAATCTATCAACATGAACAGATGATGATCCTTCACGGTGGATATCTTGATTTGGTGCTTGACTCATTATCAGGATCAAGCCACCCCCTCTTCCATCCAACCGTGTGATCACCAATCATATCCCTACTATCCATTAATTCACAATAGCTATATAATTACTATCTTGCAATAAAGATTATTATCTATCTTCTAAATATTTTCCCCGTGTAACTCTTCTAAAACAGCACAGTTACAATATTGGTAGCACAGGTAGGTTCTCCAACCTACCCTATCTTGAAAAATTCTTCCTGTTGCCCGCACACGCTGCAGCCAACAAATCCTTGACAGAATCATGTCTGGCCTCCTGCCCAACTGGACTCCGTATACCCCTGGTACCAAGATACCTGATGGTTTTGTTCTCTACCAAAATATGGTGATCCCGCTACCCGCCTTCAACGCCCTGTCTGCCCAAGGGTTTTTTCAGGCGCCTTCCTTGATGCCAAGACCAGATGACAAAACCACTATGCCCACCTATGTTGCACAAAGACTTTGCAGCACCGCCTTGGAACCCTTTGCAGGGGCCAACAACAATAACACTGCCACATGGATCCAGTCCGCCCAAAGCAAGCTGGCTCAGATGGAATGCCCACAGCAATTTTGGATTGCAGAGATCTCCATTTGCCTGACCCATGACGCTGGCACCTGGTGTGACAAGTGCACAAAGAACACACTGACAAGAACTGGGACACCTTCAAACAGGACTTCTTGGCAAGGTTCATGCTTAAGGATATGGCACTCATGATTATACGCTAAGTAAAGAACCTGGCCCAGACAGGCACCATTAAAGAACTCACCTGCACCTACAAGGAACTCTGTCTCTGTGCCCCATCAACATGGCCTTTGATACCCAGCAACACACCTCATGTACTACAATGCTCTCAAGTTGCACGTGATGAGACATGTGAACCTGGACCAAGTTACCAACCTGCAAAGCCTGTACCATGAAGCAGAAAAAGCGGAACAAACATCCAACGCTCTACACAAGGCACAGACTGGGAAACAAGAAAGGCCCAAGGACTCCCATCCAAGTGGGCGCTCCTCTCAACCACCCCCTGGAGGCAACAGCAAAAACAACAACCACAAACCCACGGGTTCAAATGGGAATGGGAATGGGAATGGGAATAACAGCCAGTCAAATTGTACCCATTTCTGCGTCACTGCCACCCAAGGCAACCAGGATGAGTGAAAAGCCCAGGGAGAGCACTAAGCAAGCCAAGCTCTCCCCACACAACTCCTGACTTGCCCAAAAATGAATACCAACCCAAGGACGTGAACCAATGCCCAATGATCCAAGTGCCCTCAGAAAACCCGGTACTATACACCATTGCCAGACATCCCAATAAATTGATGTCTTAACCTTTCTGCTTTTGCAGTTACACAGACTCAGCACTCCTGGACTTGGGCGCAGACCAAACTTTAGTCAACAGCAGCTTTGTGGATAAATTCAGGCTGGCCACTAATCCTTTGGGGATTAAAAATGTGGTCCTGGCGGACAAACACCACAGTGCTGTGACAAAGGAAACTGCCCCCTTCTCTGTCATGCTTGAGAACCTCCACTCCACCATCCAAGGTCCCGTCATTGACTTCCCTAAGTTTGACATTGTACTGGGGCTGACCTGGCTACAGAAAAACAACCCCCATGTGGACTTGCAAACTCAGTGTTGACCATCAAGCGTGAAGGTGTCAACCACCAAATCTACCTGGACTCTGTAGACCAACTTCTACAAGACCACATCTTTGTACGCATCACGGAGACCTTGGACTAAAAAGCAAAACCTGAAAGCAATTGACTGGAACTCCTTCCAGTATGAAATCATACACTTTAAGGACCACCAGGACACCTCCACACCGCAAGATTGCAACATTGTGGCCCGTCACCCAGAAATCTTTAAGGAGGCGTTACCCAGGCTACCCCCTGAGAAACACATTCAACACTCTATCCAACTCAAGGGGGCTGTACCCAAGGCACGCCCCATTTACAGGTTGACCCCAAACAAGGACAACGCCCTGCACACCTATTTCAAGAAGGCATTGGAAAAAGGACTTATCCGCCCCTCAAAGTCTCCCTTTGGGGCCGCCGTATTCTTCATGGCTAAAAAGGACGGTACCTTACGCCTGGTCACAGACTACCGCGCCTTAAACAAAGTCACCATTAAGAATTGTTACCCATTACCATTAATTGACAATCTCTTTGACGCCTTGGGAGGTGCCTCTGTCTTCTCCAATATTGATCTAACTGCAGGCTACAACCAGATTTGTATCAAGGAGGAAGACATCCCCAAAACAGCCTTCCGCACTAAGTACGGTTCCTACAAATGTGTAGTACTCAACTTTGGCATGACCAATGCCCAGTCCACCTTTGTAACCTTCATTAACAAAGTGTTTGTGTCACACATAGGCAAACACGCCCTAGTGTACCTGGACAACATTATTTTCTATAGCCCCTTGGTGGAGCTGCACCACAAAGTCTTAGAGGCAGTCTTTGCAACCTTGGCACAGCAAAAACTGTTGACCAAGCCCTCCAAGTGCCAGTTCTTCCAAGAGCAACTACTCTTCTTGGGACACATAGTCTCAAAAGACGGCATCAAACCCAACAGTCAGAAGATACAAGCCATCTGCAAAATGCCACCTCCCAAAGACAAATCAGAACTCCACACCTTCTTGGGAATGGTGGCCTATGTACGACACTTCATACCCAACTGTTGCATCCTGACCGCCCCCTTGTCTGCCATAACAGGCACCAAGTCCAAGTTTGTATGGACCCCCCAACGTGACCTCTGTTTTAGATGTCTCAAAGAAAAGCTCACAACAGCTCCCATCTTACAATACCCCAAACAAGACAGAGAGTACCAGATGGAAACCAATGCTTCAGATGCATCCATTGGGGGAGTACTACAAATTAAGAATAGTGATGATGACTTCCTGCCAGTAGCCTACATTTTGCGCAAACTGACAGATGGCAAGTGTTGATACCCAATCCACAACAAAGAACTGTTGGCCATCATACATTGCCTAGTCAAATGGCGCTGTTACCTGGAACAGCAGGAAGAATTCACAGCACTAACCAACCATAAGTTGCTCATCTATTTCAAGACACAAGCAAACCTGTCACACCGCCAAGTGTGATGGATGGAAATCTTAGAAAGGTTTAACATGCTCATCCAGTATAAGCCCAGGGCCAAGCTTGCCATGGCGGATGCCCTGTCCCGTCTGTATGTCCACGCTTCTAGGGGAGAGAATGGGCTCAACCCAGACTGGCCTCTCCTAGTGCTCCGTACAAAAGACAAAGGGTTCCCCGCAGGCACAACCAATATAACCATAGAAACAGTCATCAAGAATGAACACCTCTTTTTAGATGTATATGGAACCCTTCACAGAAAAATGTCGGATGGCACAACCATTCCCTACATCCCCACACATCAATGAGTCAATACCATTCTTTGCTACCACAGAGATCTCGGACATACTAAGAGCCAAAATCTATATAGATTCCTAAAACATAAAGCCTGGTGGCCAACCCTATACCGCAATGTCCAGGAAGTGTTAGAACAGTGCAAGGTCTGCAAAAAGTTTGCCAAAAGCAAAACTCTGCCTAAGTCTGTACTCCTTATTCAAACCCAATTACTGTTCAAAGTATGGGCTCTTGACATTGTGGGTCCCATGCCAGGGAAGCACAACAACAAAAAATACATCATCACAGCCATTGATTTTGCAACAAGGTGGCCAGTAGCCCAAGCGGTGAAAGCACACACCAGTAACAATGTCTGCCAATTCATTGGCAAGGAAATAATCAGCAGGTTTGGAAAGCCAGAACTCCTGATAACCAATGGAGGCAAAGAATTGACCTCCCAAGACACCAATTTGTACCTCACCAAGAATGGGGTCAAACACACTATCACAACACCATATCATCCACAGGCCAATGGACGCGTAGAGCGGCTTAATGGTAGCCTTGTGCAAGCCCTAGCCAAACTCACCGCCGGGAGACCTGAAGACTGGTATAAGCAGCTACCAACTGCATTACTTGTGTGCCAAACCTGAGTGAACAGATCCACTGGAAAAGGCCTGTTTGAACTGGTATACAGCACACAGCCAAGTATCATTCAAGCATTGACAGGACCCAAACTGGAAATTCCAAGTCAAGTCCCCCCTTGCTCAGACCCTCAAATAATAGAGGCCAACAGCAAACAAGCAGCCAAAGAAAAGGAATGCTTACAAAAGACCTTTGTTCCCATCCGCCAAAGACATGAAGTCGGGGACAAAGTCTGGGTCATGAATGTTGACATAAGCAAACTACAACCTGAAAAAGTAGGGCCAGCAATCATTCTAAAGGTAAACAACAATAACACTTACCTTGTGCAAGGGCTCGGGAAACGCAAGCAAGACAAGACCTTACACCACAACCGCCTACGACCCTGCAAAGCAAGACAGAAACAACAAGAAACCGGCTTGCCTGCCACCAAACAACAACTGGTTCAATATGGCGCCAGGGCTCCTGACAACCTCCCTGACACCCTGCCCCCAGAGGAGGCCAATCTTCAGCCGGGGGTGTCAAAACCGCAGGCTTGACCTGCCAACAAGGTTTCAACCAAGCAGGTTTGTGACCCGCAATCTGATTACCCGGTCACCCAAAGCCAGACTAGGAATTCAACTCAAATTACCAAATCTATCAACATGAACAGATGATCCTTCATGGTGGATATCTCAATTTGGCGCTTGACTCATTATCAGGATCAAGCCACCCCCTCTTCCATCCAGCCGTGTGATCACCAATCATGTTCCTACTATCCATTAATTCACAATAGCTATATAATCACTATCTTGCAATAAAGATTATTATCCTTCTTCTAAATATTTTCCCCCATGTAACTCTGCTAAAACAGCACAGTTTCAACAATACAGAAGCCTGAAAGGATGATAACAAGTTCTTAGTTACACCTGGATAGATTGCAGCTGCTGGCTAGATTGTACACCAGTCCCAATAAACACAATTATCTTCAAAGTTCTATTCTTTTGTAGTCTGTAGTGCTCTTACATGGGATTAGGTAGAGACCATTGGCAAGGCTAACATCTATCTGTAGCTTTGAACATACCAGCAATAACCCAAGTTGCTCAACAAAGTGATTTTTTTGTAAACTAACATTTTTAAAAGTAAAAACCAAGATGGAAACTAGAGAGTTAATATAGTGTCTTTGAAATAAACAAGGAGCACTTAATGCTCCAAAAATGTGTTAGTTTCATGGCTGGTGGCTGTCATATACCAAGATGCTGAAGGAGAACTCAAGCCATCAGGGTAGTGCGTCACAAGAGCCCAATAGAGGAAAGGCGCAGAACAGGTTAGATATAGCAAACCTGAAGCTAAGGGGCGTAGGCACCAAGGTTGGGGACAACAACTTTGGCCAGAATGAGGATATTCAGAATGACCATCCCAGCTCTACTGTGGTTTTAGGGTTGTGGAAGGTGTAGAGCAGATAATTCATGGGAAATACCAGCTATTCCAGGATCTGGACCTGGCTGGTAGTCCATGGGTGTGAGTCTAGGCTGATACTCCAGTCTTCTGGTCTGACTTCTGCTTAAGTGATGTATAAATTGGAATCCTAATAAAGCAAACAACTCTGATATATTCACTCACTTTATTTGACATTGTCTGCACTTGATTTAAGTGTAGTGAAGTGGGTTTTATACCATTAATCTGTTCTATCTTGGAATATACTACTTCCTAATCCTTATGATCTTTTGGTGTCCCAAATCTTGGGTACTGGCTTCTGAGAAGTAGTGAAATATAGTTTGGGAAGTAAGAATTGGGATCTGAGTGACTTGGTCTGAGCAGGGGAATTCTGTTGGCAACTGGCTTATAATTGACTGGTTCCATCATTATGAGATTTTACTTGGTTGGGGCATGAGGCTGGGGAAGTGCTAATTAATTCTTCAGGGTTGGGATCATTATCTGTTGATTGGCAATTAATTTTGGCAGTTTCATTTAAATTTTTGGTTTGGTCACAACTTGCAGGAATTTCTGACTCTTGCAGCTTAACTGAAGTGCTTTTCACAGCCAATTTATTGGCTGCATTAACAGCAACCTCAGTGGCTGCAAGATGATCTACCAGCACATCTGTGCAGCTAGGGTGATTGGGGAAGGCAGGAGCAGCAGCAGGAACCAGTATTCTTTCATATATTCTGGTTTAATTTTGCAGCAGATATGCTTGATAAAAGATCTTCTGCAGAACCCAGAAGATCTGATTCAGAGCGGCATTGGGTGCACCCAGCCCAATTATATCAATGGGACTGTGTGCCCCAATGCCATTGGGAGCTGCAAGCTCCCCTGGGTCAGTTTTAATACTGGCCTCAGGCTGTGTCCCATCTGGTGGGCAGTTTGAACTGCCCCACGCCTACCCTGGTGGGTGATTAGGGGGTTTGAATCCCCCAGCAGGCTTTTGTGGCTGCCCGCAATTTTGCTTGGCAGCCCAGTGTGGGGTTTTTAACCCTGTTCTGGGCGCTATAAGAATGGCCCTTACAGTTGGGCAGGCAAGCCCATGCAAGAGTTCACACCAGAGACACCAACACCAAGCACAGGGTTTGGTTCTCAGACAACTTTTTAATCCCAAAAACTATTGTAAATGATTGGTGAAATAGCAACTGATAAAATTTAAAGTTGAAAAAAATTTAAGCTCAGCATTTGATCAGTAGCATAAACCATTTTTTAGAAAACAATTTTTTGAAAATTAATTGATATAACTAGTTAAAAAATGTAACCTTTTATGATCTTTATGGTTTTTTATGATTTTTGTTGCACAAGACAAATAAAATTATTTTTTCTATCAAGTTTTTTTATTAGTAATAAAACCAAGTTTGATTTTCAAGTAGAGTTAATCTGTGGACATATGCCCCAGCCTATGAAGGATAGAAGAAAATAAAGTCTTAATTGTCAAAAATAATAATAAAGAAAGTCAATAATGGAGGTGGATTGGGGTATTCCTTATCCAATTAAGTGTTGCAACATATATGATTACTCCCTATCATGGAATTAATTCCCCAAGTGACTTGCCAAATGATTCCTTGACTAATCATTAAGTCAGTGGCACTGTTATCATTTGACCATCTATTATGGGGATCAAGCATTTCAAGTCCTAAGTAGAACATAACTTGGACAAGCTTTGTGACTTAAGAGGAGCAATTACTTGGATAAGCCCCATGACTACAATGATGTACATGGACAGTATGTGGCTTCTCATTATAATATATAATACACTATATTCATATCAAATAAAGTATCATTATCTTCTTAATTTCCCCTTTTATCTTGTTTATTATACTTCCCAGAAGTATAATCTTGACATAAGGAAGTAGAAATCTGACTTTGAGGTTGGGCCTGTTACAACATCTAGTTGTGTCATATCTAATTTCTCCTTGATTTCATATATCTATAGTGCTCACCAAAACAATTGGGTCATCTAAACCCATTGGAATTTGAAATAATCTAGCTTGGAACAACATAATCAACAATTAAATATTAAAGTCACTTATATTTTTGTTTTAAATAACCTCTTTGATGTACCACATAAAAAATTGCATAAGAAAATGTGGTTTTTTTTAAAAAAAATAGTGATAATAAACAGCAGGGCTGCTTATTGGCATTTTTAGGTTGTTCTTATTATAAGTGTCTTATATCAATACTATATGAACGCATTCTGGTAGCATATGAAAGGCTTTGATTTAGTGCTGCCATGAGCTTATTTTAGTACAAGATAAACAGCACAATTTCGAGATACCATAATTCGATATACTTTAATAAAAAGTATAATTGAAATTTAACTATTTTAATTTTAATTTTTTGCAATTTGGTATTTCTAACACAAAAAACACCATATCAAAATTGAATTGAGATGTGTATATTGAGATATAGTGACCTACCAAACCTTTAATGTTATTATAGTATATGTTAAAGTTGTTATTATACCAGCTAGTTTGATTTTACTAAAGCTGATTTTATTATATTCATTGATTTTTGAACAATATTGGCCTTACTGTTTATAATGAAATAATTCTATTTTTAAAACCCCTACAGATTTTTAAATTGAGGAAGCCTGGGTTCTTTGTTTTTAATCATGTCTCTTAACCTGGTGTCTTTGCTTTTATCAGAACCCAATTGATGCCCTCCAGATTTACATTTCAATTGGTCAAACTTCATCTTTAGTCATTTAAAAATAACAGCTTGAACTCTATGCTATTACATTGCTTTAATAAAGTGTAAAATAGACAAGGAAGGCTCAAATTTCGATCTTTTGTCAAAGACCCCTATCTCTAGCTCACCTTGTGTTTTCTTGGATAAATTGGTATATACCAGGATGTGTATCGATGAGTGGACCCCAGAGAATTTAACAATAACAACTTTTGCTTTATTTGGAATAAGTGACTTTATATAGTCTTTAGAAAATGGGGATTTATAGGGAAATATGGAAAATTACATTTGAGTTGGATGTGTTACATGGTTGATCTGTAACACCAATAACTGACATTTATGTAGTTGACCAATCAAATCTGATAGTTATAAACAATAACACTATAATGTAATAAAAATAAAACTTATCTTTTCTTAAAACACTATAATGAAATATATGGTTGAATCTCATGCTTTAAATATTTGATATTAACTGGACTTTCCATATATCTGATTTTGAACCTAGTTGATACATTAATCATATCAGCTTTAAGATAAAGTATTTAATATCTGATAGGGTTGAAAAATAGAACTAAATATCTACACTCATTTAAATTATCAGACTATAATAAACGATACCTGTCTAAACTTTTCACTTATTACTGGGTGGATATTAACCTAGTTGACTATGGTTTGAGACCAAATTCTCTAAATTGACACATCTAATAGTGTCCACATTTAAACAAAGTGATCAAAATAAAAGGCCTGTCCATCAAAGTAAAAAATCCCTTAAATGACATCTACATATCAGTAACAAACTATATAAAACCCCACTAAAAACTTATCAACTTTTTCTTATCAGTTTTGAACTATCAATAAAAATAAAAAAGGGAGCACCCGGATTTGAACCAGAGACCTATCGATCTGCAGTCGATTGCTCTACCACTGAGCTATACTCCCTTGATTTACAGAAAATCTTGAAAAGTTCACTTTTTCAGGGGAACACAAATTTTTATCAAGGTTCAGAGGTGGCGTTAGGGATAAGTTCATTTGATAATAAATGATTACTAGGTAGGATTAAAGCTATCTTTAAGGGATATTGGTCTTAAGTCAATCTTAGCAAGGTGTTACCAATTCCTTTAAGCATAAAATTTTCCATTTAAAATTTAAAAACTGTCAAGATTTTGTGGTCTTGAGGAATTATGTTTATTAAAGATCATTGTAATGTGGGTGTTAATAGAGGACTGTATGGCAACAGTCTGTAGCTACCAATCATGTCTTAGGTGAAGCTATGGCCTGGCAGTACTCCAATTACGTAGGAGAAAATACACAGGTCTGCAAGTAAAGGTGATGCACTTTACTTGGATACTTCTGACTACTAGGCTTTTTCTAGTAGTGATACAGCAATAGAGATTTCTTAATCTCTATCTTCAAGGGTGATTATTCTGCTTGATCTATAATCAGGAGAGCACTTTATATAGGGTGGATAGGCCCTCTTGCCAGATTGTAATCTGACGCATCTAACTCTTACTAGCAGTCTATCTGTTCCCCAGACTGCTAGTTTCAGCCCCCAGAGCTATTCAGCCATGCCAGTTTGGCATGGGACTTCACTAGATTACCGGCCCTCAGCTTATCTCATCAGCGTCTTGGTGGCATCTTGTCTACAGTTTATGCATGTGCAAGTTTAGTTACCCTGTCTACTGGGTTTTGCATCATGCATTATTCATCTGAACAACCTTTCATATTGGTCATAGAATTTGAGGTATCTACAAGTGCAAATGTTTGGTTCAACCATATTGCATTAATATTCCTGAGCATTCTGTTTTATTGGCTGTTCAGCGTTCTGTGATTGTGACCCAGAACATCAAGCCTGTTTGTTCAGGTTCAATCCAATGGGCGGGCCAATCTCAGATCAGGATCAATATTTGGAGTAATCATCAATGTAATTCTAGCTGTACCCAAGGAGCATGATAGTTGATTCTTCTACAATCAAGCCAGCAGAATGGCAATTGGTTGTCTAACCAATAAACCAAGGAGAAAAATGGTCAAGTCTATTACATTATTCCGGAGGCTTGCCAAAAACATAATGTCAAAATTTCTAAATCAAGTCCTTAATTTTCATATCATTTTTCCAAATAACAATATGTGCTAAAGATTTTGAAGCATTTCACAATATCACTTTGTTTTTAAAAACCAACATCCATTTTAAGCAAACCACCTGATTTTATAAGCTAAATTCTAAAGATATATATGTAATTAACCTTTATCTTTCTCTTTTATCAAATTTTCTATAAAGTTAAGGCCTATGATCAATCAATTAATATAAATTTTTTTGGTTTGAATTCCAGAAAATGTTAATAATATTACAAGCCTCATATAAAAAGTATATCCTGATATAGCACAACTTATTATTTTGGAACTATAGTGAAATTGCTGTGAGGATAAATAGAAACAAGTCTGGTTAAAACAAAATTTATCAAGATAAGAATGAAATCAACTGAGTCCAAAATAAAATGAAATTAGATCTAAATATATTGTTAATCATTATAAATATAGTAATTTTAATTTTACTTTGAAACCACTTATCTTTGTTCTGAGCTAAGTAGAATTAATTTTAAACTGCCTTGGTTTTGTTTATCCTCACAGCTATGAAAACTACTGTAGTATAAATGAGGCTATTTTTGGATATATAGCTAATTTTCTGGATTAAAAGTTGATTTTAACCCCCTCAAAGCTCCAACTAAGCGCCAACTTGAGTGTCAGGAAGCCAGTCATAGGTAGAGGCATTGGGTGGCTTGGGGTGAGGTGTGGCCAAGCCGGCAGGTAAAGCCCACCATAGAATGGGTGCTAACTTGATAATTTAAGATACAGATCACCCGAGTAAGGACCAGGGTCCGGAGTCAGGGACCATGTAATCCTCCAATCCTGTCAAAGTAATGTATAGTACTCCAAAAAGTTGGGTAGAGGTGGTCTTGGCTGCGGCAGTAGGTTCCAGTGGGCGGTCTGGTCTTGGGGTTAATGATGGAGTCATGGGAACAAAGTACACTGGTAGATAGTTGTACTTGTCCTTGAACAATATATAAGGTATCTCAATGCTCTTTCCTTTGCGTCCAATGTATTTGGTGCTTCTAGTCCTTGCCAATGAGTCAGCAATGAGGATGGTTTCCAAGTTGTACTCCAAGTAGGCCGGGTTGGGCAGGTATTCAGTAAAGTGCACAGGTCCAAAGGGGGCTCCTGGGGGACAGTATAATGCCTGGGGCGGTTTGGCAGGTTGGTCTCTAGAGGGGGCAGCAACCTGATTGTCTCCTTAGCCGGAATTAAGATAGAAGATCACTAAGACTAGGTAGGGTAGAATTTGCTCAAACCAAAGGTTCATAAACTTTATTATCAAAAATAATGATGTGGTCATCACCATACTGCCAGGATTTTTATACCATGGGACTTTGCTTCTTTGATTTTTGCAGGGTTCAGGTTTGCAGACAAGACACTGGTGGGGCATGGATCTTGGCTTAGAGTCTTGAGGGTGGCAGATCCAAGTTGTGCCTGCTCTGGCAAATAGAAGTGGCAATGCTTTGTTCCGCCGCCACTGTTCACTATGTCACCTGAGTAGTTCAATTGTACTACCCCTTCTGGACGGAAGGCTGGTAGTTGCTGGTGGTCATTGGCAGAGTTAAAAATAGGTTTTGTTTTAACCTCCTTAAGGCAAGCTGCAACTTCCGCATAGGTTTGGATCTTTGGTGGCTCAAGGTTGGCATCAATCTGGCAACCATTTGGGGAATTGTCCTTGGGAGACTGGCAGGTCTCAGAGTAACTCATCAACTTGGGTTTGCAATTTAGCAAGTGGGCGGGTTCCTGTCCACTTTGTGTGACCCAAGTAGTCTTTGGAGGGTCAGGGTTTGATTCCAGGGTTTCTGATGTTGATTTTGAAACTCCAGTATTGGCTCTTGGCAGGTTGGCAGTAGGTGCTTCCCCACCCTCTGTTAGCCAGGTTACATTTCCTTTGTAGGTATGGGTCTTCATTGGCACCAGTTTGGCGGCAGGCTGGCAACTATTCACGGAATCCTCCATAGTAGACCAGCGGGTTGTGGAGTAATTTAACAATTTGAGCCCGTGACTTAACTGATTGACGGGTCCTGGACAGTCCTGGAGGGTTTGATCCGCCTTCAGGGAACTGGGGTTCAACTCTTGGGGTTTCAATACAAGTATTAAAATGTCATTCATGACATTGAGCCTCTTAGCATGCCAATAAAATGAAAGCTATATTTTACAACCATAATTCACATACAATCCCTATATTCCTATCATTTTATTAATATCCCTAAAACACATGCTGTGGCTTAGTTGTACCCCCAAATTAATTAATTAAGTGTATATCACTTGATGGGTTTCTTTAAAGATCTTCACATTGCCACACTCAATTACTGTGTGGGGTGGTTGCCCACCCACAACTCAAAAACATACTTTCACTTGTTTATACAATAAAGAAATAAACTCTAATAGCTCATAATTTTAAAATTTAGATTAATCTATTCCTTTTAATAAAAACCTCTTTAAACCCACTAGGATGATAACATTAATGAGATTTACTGTCTGCAAGACATAGTATAGTGAACTCTTCCTTATAATCCAAACCAAATGATGAATTTAGAATATATAGCCTATTAAACCATAAGTGAATTTTTAGCCATTTCAAGGAAAAAGAAGAAATGATAAAAGTTCAGAAATCAAACCATCCAATTTAAAGCTTTTATCTGTGAATTTGTTTAATGAAATTTCCATCAAATTATTTATATATTAGTTTTCAAAGCTATGATGCCAAGCAAGAAAAAACTCATCTGTAAATAAAATCAACTCAGATTCAAAAAATAAAAATAAATTTATATTGGTTAACAATATATTTGAGTTCACCTTGATTTTTTATGAGATGCATTGATTTTTTTACAGATGGGTTGATTTTGCTTAGTATCTTAGTTTTTAAAGCTACTATATTTCTCTCATAACTTTAACTACTTTAAATTATTGTATGAATATAAATTATAGTTTGGTTTTGAAAATGAGGCAATCCATAGTGGGAAAACATGATTAAAATGAGAGAATAATATTCTTAGTAAATAATAGGTTTGTATTTTAAACTAAAAAATTGTGTCTTGACACTACTAATGTTAAAGGCTAAATATGAGTGGGATAATAATGTAGCTGATTGTCATGTGACTGAAATATTATAGTAATAAATGGAAGGATGCAGATCATTAAAATGGAAGTCCAAAGGGTTCAAATTTATTTCCTCAACAGTGTTGCTAGATCTTATATCAAATTTTTGATCTCTATTTGAGTAAGAGTATCTTTATATGTTCAAAAGCTATAAAATTTCTAAAAAGATCTTGTGGTGAAATAAAAACAGTGCCAATTAGTACCAATGAGACTTAAATTAAATATGCTTGTAATTCAGGGTGTGAGATTAGACTGATTGACAACAAGTGATCAGACTAATCATTGCACACATATCTTATCAGTTACATACTGTATTATCACTATATTTTCACCCTATTAATTGAGACAGTTATACACCATACAACCATTAGTTTATTATAATTGATATATCTATATATGGTGTATGATTGTTAGCCTATATAGAGATTATAATTGATTGCACAACATTTAATCAATAGATCATCAAGTGTGTATCACACACCATATACCATTGGATATTAGATCACCTCAGCCTCACCTTGACTCAAGAGGTGCAAATGTGCATATCAAACTAATGAAAGTGCAAAAGACCTCAGAATACCAACTTTGCAATGTTTTTACACGGTGGGTAATAACTAATTTGTTATCAGATTGAGTCAACTATTACACAGTGCATAATCATCAACTTGTCTTATTGTATTATTAGGCGTAAGTCTCACCATCCAAAAAAATCACTGATTACATCCAGAAAAGGGAAACAGAAATATCAGCATTCTACCTCCCAAAGTAGGAGAACTAAAAAAGACCAATTCTAAGTGTCAACCAAATACTGTGTAGTTTCCTAGTGCCATTGGAGGCGCCTAAGATGAAGACAATCAATAATTATCAGTAGGCTAGCTTAAGAAGAGTGTAGACTGTAACTGAAGTGCCATGTATGTCTTGTAAAAGCCAGTAGCAACACACATGCTAAAGACATCCAATCAGGATATGTGTAACCAGCAAGAATATATTTATTGCAAATGTAGCCACTAAAATCTGCCTGAAAGGACAAGAGCAAGGGTTGTTGCAGTATATATTGATACAGACACCTGGAAGGATAATAAAAAGTTCTTAGTTGCACCTGAATAGATTGCAGCTGCTGGCTAGATTGTACTCCAGCCTCAATAAACGTAACTATCTACAAAGCTCAATTATACAGTAGTCTGTAGTGTACTTTGCATAGATCAGGTAGAGTGCATTGGCAAGGCTACACACTTCCTGTAGCTTTGAACCAATAAGCAATATCTAAGATTGCTCAACATGCATCACTTCTATTTGCTTAAACCCACCCCAGCAATTAATCACAATCAAATAGTTAAAATTCCTGATTTCCAACATTATTACTGATAATAAATTCTATAGTAAATTACATAGTAAATCTGGATCAAATTATGGGATTGCCGTTAGCCATCAATCCATTTATGGTATCAAAGTTGGATTAGGTGCCACAGATAGATTTATAAGATGAACATTTCAACAATCTGCTATATGCACTATAGCTATTTCTATATATTAATTCAATAAAAATATTTTAAAGTGCACCCATATTATTTATCTTGTAGATGGTTCAGTTTTGTTATTAAAAATAAGTTAGGCTTAAAAGTGTCAACATTGACACTTTTACATTGTGAAAACAACTTGGCAAAAAATTAGATGTTAATTTTAAAATTAAAGAAAAAGTTGGGTAAAATTTGAATCTTTATTAAGCTTAATATTAAATTGTTTCAAAATGGCCACATTTTTGTCATGTTTTCTGGGGTTGCATCCCTGAGAGCTTTAAAAATGGAAATTAAGCTAACACAACTAGTAACATCATTATTACTATTTACTGTTTGAGTCAACAGTGGCCAAGTGACAAAGTGTCAACATGGGCGCTGTTGCTGCTTAATATGACAGTATGGAAAATAGATATACTTGCCATTAAGAGTTGAAAATATCATATGCTATCCTTGTGTTTCAACTGAACTAATTATAACTCAGTATTTGGATTGGGAAAGTAAACAGTTCAGAAAGGAAAAAAGATTTGGAATAAGATAAGGTCTTTGTTGAGAAATCAAAGCTATTGTACTAAAAAAAGAAGCCATAGGGCCATAAGGGGTGGCATGATCCAAATATGGGTTGAGCTTCAAATAACTTGTCAATGAAGCTTGCCTGGAATTGGCTCTACTCCTTATAAAGAAATGGTATCCTGTATTTGACATCCAGAGAAGGAGATGAAATTGTGTTAGATTGGTATAGGGCAACTCATTGAGCCCCCCTGTTTATTGTGGGATGCATTGTCAGAAAAAGTGTAAATGTTGGTTGCAACACTTGTAAGAGAGCTATCCTTGTTCTATAAAAGGCCTTAAAACTTGGCTTAGAAAATCAGGCAACTTTATTCTTTATACTGTAGTGAACATTTGAAGAACTACTTGAATCCAAAAACCAGAAATCTCTTTCCTGCTACTAAAGATTGCTTCTGTAATCATCTTCCAGTATACCAATTCTACCATTGCCTTGCCATTTCAATCAGAAGGCTTCCTTTTGATGGACTTTATTGATTCTTTCAAGGGCAGACTCCCAGACCAAGTTATATATTAAAAAGGGAATAGTATATATTTTTTTCATACAGATAGAACAACTATCAGCCCATAAAAAACAATTAAAAAACAACATAATCCTCTCAAGGTCAAAAATCTTGACTTACTAAAAAAGCTACATTTAAAACATAGTAGATATTTTTTTTCTAAAAACCCATTTATTTTTAGAAAAAATCAAGAAATCAGCTACATCAATAAAAGGCTAGAGCTGTAGCTTTTTTATCTTTGGGGTTACTTTTGATCCCAGTGTAATACCTTATATTTTCCCTTAGCTCATTGGTGCAGATAAAATGTGTACAGTGAGAAGCCAGAATAAAATAAGGCTTATTTTTATAGCCTGTATTAAAAAATCTTAAAATTCAATTTAAAGTTTGCTTTTTTACAATAAAATTGAGTATCTGAAGTATAGATATAAATTATAGATCTGGATAAGTAGAGTATTATCATTAAGTTTAGCAAAGCTAAAATAATTTTGAAGAAATTCAGTATTTGATTTCCCAAATTTTAAAAAAATATTGAGCTAATCTGTAGCTTTAAAACAGGCTATTGAACATTAAGATTGGCTTAGCATTCACATAAATTGATGCTTTTTTAGTTTTTTATATGTAAAAAGTATGAATTTGAATGAATCATGTTGAGTCTGAACCTTTGATTATATCAGAAGCTCAATTACAGCGCTTTGCTCTATATATCAGCATCTAGAGCAGCTAGAGCTAGTATAATTAATACCATTTTTATTGGAATTAACTGGGGAATTTATATAGGTACTGTAAATTTTATGAAAAGCATTTTATTTAGGCTTGAAATTATGGTAGGATACATCATTTTGAAAACAACATCTCAAAATACGGCATCTCAAATTTCTGCTATCTTGATTTACTAGTAAAAATGCCATTTTGATTTACAACATTTTGACTAAGAAAAAACAGTTTTAAAATTTTAGATTTTTTGAACTCCAAAAACTATCCAAAAATTCCCAAAAATACAGGATTCAAAAAACATTTCTAGGCTTAAAAAAGCCTCAGAATTCCAAATCTGCAATAAAAATAGGGTTAATTAGTAGCAACATAGTTGGGTAAAGCCCAAAAGTTAGAATAATCTCAAAAACAACCATTTTCATATATTTTAACTACTGTAAATTCAGAACCTGAACGTAAAAATGCGGGATTGTCAAATCCTTGGTCCAAATTTCAAATCACTTTTGCGGGCAACTCAGCTGAGTGAAAAATAAAATATTTAATAAAATCAACCATTTATTTTATTTTTTTTGGTTTATTTAAATTAGCAAATTTCAAATCTCTTGAGCAGATAACTCAACTAACAAAAGACAAAACTCAGCAAACAAATGCAGGATACATGAATCAGAAATGTGGGATTCTAATGTACAATTTGTGATTTCCTGTATTTCAAACAAATCATAGACATCATGTGAAAATTAACAAATCTGAAATTGCGGGATTTTCAAATCCAAGAACCAAGTTTCAAATCAAAATTGCAATGAATTTGAAATAAATATAATTTATTGGTGTCTCAAAAAGGATGTTAAAGGATCTAGAGTAGATTTGTGATAATTCTTTTAGGAAGCACAAGCATTCTCAAAATTCACCCTATTCCATTTTAGGACGGCCAAAATTTAGATCATAATATTCACAAAATTGACATATATAACAATAAAATTGACTAAAATATACATTCCTCTTCTTGAGTTTAAAATTTTAA